>PVHP010014163.1:0-21343 GCA_004024765.1 Zapus hudsonius | reverse complement strand
ATCTAGGACCAGCTGCCTCCTAACCACAGAAGGCAATGAAAGCTTCAGTCTATCTGGGACTGCTAGCTCTGTGGGCAAAGGGTGCCCTCTGGAGGTGGTGGGGAAGAGTGGCCGTGCCCTCAACTGCCTCTTGGGATCCTGGCAAGTGTGAGTTATGCCAACCCCACTTCAACTCTGCATCCCAGACTTGAGGAGGGCCAGTGAGAGGACATATGCCAGGCAAAGTGGGTAGACCCTGGTT
Source organism: Zapus hudsonius (assembly GCA_004024765.1). NCBI lineage: Eukaryota > Metazoa > Chordata > Mammalia > Rodentia > Dipodidae > Zapus > Zapus hudsonius. The sequence continues at coordinate 21,102 of PVHP010014163.1, read as the reverse complement.
CCTCTGACTCTTCCCAGGATGCACCTTCTCCCTCCAGGTGGGCAAGGCTGATCTCTACCTTTGGAGGCAGAAGCCCCAGCCTCTAGCTGAAGAGGCTGCTCAGACCATGGATAACTTGAGGGTTCCTTCTTTTTTAATCTCAGGTTTGGCCACCCTGGAAGGAAGGACAGTCCCTGTAGAAGTATACTGAGCCACCAGAGCTGTTGAGTTAGGGGAGTTGGGGGTGAGCCAGGTGTGGCACAGGCAGACTGGCAGCTCAGGCCAAGACTGCTGATGGGAGGTGAGGTTCTGGCAGGTGCAGCCAGGCACCACATGTCCAAGGTCCTGCACACTGATCAGCTTGAATAGGGCAGGACAAATGTATGATAGACGATGCCTGGAGGATCTAGGTGAAGCAAATGGGGCACTGAAATAAGCAATCCAAAAATCATCAGAGCTATAGATGGAACTCAATTGGGTTGCCTAGTATGCATGAGGCCCTGGGTTCCATCCCCAGCACAGTATCAGGACTTTAAGGTTATCCTTGGCCTATATAGTAAGTTGGAGGCCAGCCTAGGCTATATGAGACACTGTCTCAAAAATAAAAACAGGCTGGAGAGACAGCCCAGTGGTTAAAGGTACAAATTTGCAAAGCTTGCCTGCCTGTGTTTGATTACCTGGTGCTCATGGGAAGCCAAATGCACAAGGTAGCATGTGTTTGGAGTTCATTTGCAGCAGCAAGAGGCCTTTGTGCATCCATACACTGAAGAATATTTTTAATATGTTTGAGACAGACCAATAAAAATCTTAAAAAAACATCACTGGGAGTAGATTTGGTGGTGCACACCTTTAATTCCAGCACTTGGGAGGCTGGGGTTGGGATTTGTTGCAAGGCCAGCTTGGGACTACAGAGCGAGTGCCAGGTCAGCAGTCGAGGGGATTGAACCCTGCACCTCATCCATGTTAGGCAAGTACTCTGAGCTACATTTCAAGCCCTCTTAATCCCTTTATAATGGCAGAATATGCATATCATAAATTGACCATTTTAAGCTTTTTTTCCAAAAATAATTTTTTAGGTGGTAGAGAGATGGCTCAGTGATTAAGAAGGCACTTGCTTGTAAAGCCTGACATCCTGGGTGGGATTCCCCAGTACCCATGTAAAGCCAGATGCACAAAGTGTCACATGCATCTGGAGCTCATTTGCAGTGGCTAGAGGCCCTGTTATTCTTATACACTCTGTGTGTGTCTTAAATAAATTTTCAAAAGTTAATTTTTAAATGTGTGTGTGTGTGTGTGTGTGTGTGTGTGTGTGTGTGTGTGTGTGTGTGTAGATACACCCTTGCTTTTGCAAACAAATGCCAGATGCCACTTTCTGATTCTGGCTTTATGTGTGTGCTGAAGACTTGAACCTGGGCTGGCAACCTTGCAAACAAGCAGCTTTCAGCATTGAGACATCTCCCCTGCCCCTCTTTTTCTTTCTTTCTTTCTTTTTTTTTTTTTTAGATGAGTCTCATGCAGCGCTGGCCTCAAACTCACTATATAGCTGAGGACGACTTTATTAACTGCTAATCTTCCTGCCTCCCAAGTGCTGGTATTATAGGCATGCATCACCACCTCTGACTCAAATTATATTCTTTTCTAAAAATGTAGCAAACATATTCAATATATTCATTCATGAATGGATGTTTGGGTTGCTTCTACCTTTAACTAGTATAAATAATCCTACTATGAACATGGTATTCAAATAGATGTTTGATGCCTGATTTCAATTCTTTTGGAAGAATATATACAAGTGGAATGGGTAGGTTATATGATAATTCTGTTTCCTTTGGAGCATCAAGTCTGTTCCAGTCATGATTTGGTATTTGAAATAACTCTAGGAAGTAAGCATAACTTGATTTACAGGTGGGGAAATGAATGTGGTTTGGTTTGGTTTGGTTTTACAATAATAGGGATTGAGTCAGATTTATGTGCTGTTTATGGGAGTAGCTCCTTTGGGCTTAACATGAGGTCAGTTCCTCCCACTGAACTTTGTGTTTATCCTACACCTTCATAGGAATATGGGGCTCAAGACACTGGGTGATCAACTCTTATGTGTGCCTTCTCAACTGAGCCAATAAGGCTTCTTCTGACCCAGGAACAGGGTATATTGTCTTGGGCTCCCTTGTGAGGATTGCACCTCCTGAGGAGTCCCTCCTGACACCTCTAATCCTATTGGGCTAGAGGGAACAAATGCCCAGGTAGTCACAAATTTTCTAGACTAAAGGCGTAAAGTTGCAATGAGCAAGAGAGAATATAGCCCATCATGGATCAGGTAACATTTCCTAAGAGGAGATGGAAAAAACATTAAGAGCCATAGGGTGAGGAGAAGTGATTTATTAAAATATTTTTTATTAATTAACATAAGTTTTAATGTTGTGCAATAGTGGCACGCAGCCTTTGCGGGTAACCAACTGCCCTTTGCTTGGACATGAGGCCTGCTCAGTGGAGGAGAACTCTTAACTGGTCCTGGGAACCAAGTCAGCACCCTGTGGTCAGGAAAATTCCATTACCCACAGTCAAGAACCCAGTGTCCCCATTTCCCTGTGTGCCCTCCTCAGTAGGGCTGTTGGTATTCACTGTGGGGTAATTATGGGGCTCTGTCTCTGGGGGTAGCTGTGCCTCAGTGTGTCTCTCCTACCTCTGGCTCTTGCAATCTACCAATCCCCTCTTCTGCAGCAGTCTCTGAGCCTTGGCGGATGTGTTAGTTGTTAGTGTTGACTCCTCTGGAGCCTTTGTATTTCTGCTGTGATGTGTTTTGGTTCACCACAGTGTTTGTTGCTGTTTTCCTGGGTGTGTATGTGGGGCATTGGGAGCAATTCTTGTGTTACTGCTTCCCCCACAATTTCTTCTGGACCCCGGTAGATGTGGTAGAGGTGCTGCATCTTGTGAGTATTTGGCTGAGTTTTCTTGTGTTAATGGATTTTTGGATCTCCCTCATATTCTCTGCTATCTGTAGAATACAAGATTCTCCACCCAAAGGTGAGAGCAGTTTTGATTAAAGGGGACATACCCAGGAGCTTGAGAGACATTTTGATGTGCTGCCCACTTGAATTGTGCAGGGAACACTGGGTTCTTGTCTGGTGATTTCTTGTCACATGATTTCTTGAATTTATTGAACTTCATGGAAATCCCTATTTATTTCTTCTGTATTGTCTTCAAGGTCTGAGAATTTATCCTCTGGGTTATTAACTCTGAGATTCAGGGATTCAAAGGAAGCTTTTAAAACATCTGTTTGATTTTTTTTGTTTCTGTTATATTTTTGTTCATAGTCTCCATTTCTCTGGTGAGTTCCAATTTCCAATCGAGTTTTGTTTTGTTAATGTTTTCTGGAATTCATACTTGTTTGGTTATGTCCTCATCAAACTTAATCAGCTGGCTATCGAGCTCCTCATGTAGGTTCACCTTCAGTTTGCTTAATGTGCTTTTGAAGTCACTCTGATTTTTCTCTATTAAGTGGAGTCTGATGTCTATGCTTGTGTTGTTCAGTTTAATCTCACTTATGTCTTTTCTGACAGTTTCTGTCCCAGCCATCATCCTAGTCAGGATCTCATTGCAGGTATGACCTGAAGTTATTTTATTCTCATGTTGGGATTGTAGTTCTGTTGTCTCCCTGCATTCCCACTGGCATCTTCCACTGTGGGACTAGGAGTCCTAGGTGGGGGACTCTCAGCTTGATGTGTTTTTTTATGTTGGTTTCTTCCCATTTCTGGAAAAGGGTCTAATTTTCTTTATGTGGGAGCCCGCATAGGTTCTTGTTGAGTATTCAGTGAGTGTTATGTTCTGGGCTCTGGTTGGGTTGGGATAGCGTTTTAAACACAGGTGCATGAGTTGCAGAGGTCATGGGTGTGCCAGCGGTTCTGGGCTGGTGTCTGGTATATAAAATGGTTTGGAGATCTTCTCTGGCTCTAGTTACCACTGTGTTTTACTACTTGGGCTCAGGGGTGTTTAAAAGCAGACCTAGGGGCTGGAGAGATGGCTCAGTGGTTAAGGTACTTGCCTCCAGTGCCTAAGGCCCCGGGTTCAATTCCCCAGTACCCACATATGCCAGACCCACAAGGTGGTGGCCCTGGTGCTCTCTCCCTCTGTCTCTCTCTATCTCTGTATTTCTCTGCTTGAAAATGAATAAATAAAATATTTTTTTAAAAAGCAGACCTATTTGCTCCTCTTCCCCATTGTATCCCAGCTGGGTGGGTTATAGAGATCACTTTATTACCCCTCTGGCTGTTGCTTGCCAGGGAACTTTGGCTTGCTAGTTAGGATCTGATGAGGCATCTTGGGGTGCTGGAAGGCAGGTGTGGAGTGTGTCGGGGTATAAATGTTTTATTTTTTCAGCGATTGATCTGTTTGTGGTTTGAGTGAGTTGATGTGGAGTAGCACAGGTGCAGATGTGGCGTTTTAAAGTGCGTCTGCTACTCTGGGTTTGTGGCTAGTACTTGAGTTGTATTTGATTTGGGGCAGTATAGAGTGTGTGTACAGGCTCCAAACAGATCAGCCCCCTCTAATCCGGGGTGCCATCCCCTTTTCCTCTGGTTCCCCCAAGCACAGGACCCAGTCTCGCTATTCCCTTTTACCACCTTGCATGCACTTAGGCCCAAACCCTCTGGGCTCCTCTCCAGTTTGTTCCCTGGCCTCATATACACTGGCATCCCCAGAGCACCAACGCCAGATACGCCCCACACTTCACTGGTTTGGTGCACACAAGCCTGGGTATACTGTGTCCGGAATGCTTAGGCCCATACTTGCAGGTTGTCGCACCAGGCTGGGGTGTACAGATGCTGGTTGTGCTAGCACCCCTGGAACTTTGGACCCAAGCACACCAAGCCTCTTACCAGCCTGTGGCATGCCAACCTGAAACCCCCTCGCCCCTTACCTATTCAGGGTGCTCAGGCCCCAATCAGTGTGACAGCACTAAGCTTAAACTCATGAAGTACCTCCCCTGTTTGGAGTATCCTGTCCCCAGACAGGCTCTACACTTCACCAGTCTGGAGCACCCAGGCCCCAAGTGGTCCGGTTCCAAACCTGCCACACGGGTCTCCTCCCCAGACTGGGGTACTACATGTACTGCTCCTGCTATGGCCCCTAGAGCTTCAGACCCAAATATGCTGAGAGCGCTTCACCAGCATGGAGCATGCAGGACTCTATCCCACCTTTCCCCTCAGAGGTGTAGAGGCCCTAGAATCACTGCCAGCGCTAGGCCTAAACTTATCCTCCTCAAACACAGTAATACCCAGCCCCCTGGCACATAGCACCCCTCATGGCCTTTCATAAGGGTGTTTTGTCCTTTGTGGAGCTGTCTTCTCCTATTGTCCTTGTAACACAGGCGGCTGGGTGTAGCTCTTCCTGACCAACTCTGGGGCTGTGTCAGAGGCACTTTGTCTCCCAGAGCCCTGGGTAGAGGTGAGTTCCCACTGCAGCTGGAGCTGGAGTATATCTTCCCACAGTTGTGGTTCCCACTGTATCAGTTGGCTGAATGCTATTTTCCACAAACAAACAAACAGGGAGCTGTGACTTAGCCTGGAGGCTGTGACTTAGCCTGGAGGCTGGCTCAAGCTGCAGCCATGCAACGAGCAGCAGATCCTCAGTGGCTGGAACTGGCACTCCTGGCTGTTTGTGTGAATGTTCTGAATCTTTTCTAGTTTTCTGCTGAGGTTGAATTTTTCTTACGCCCCTATGGTTTTCTTGAGAAGGGTGTGTTTCCCCGTTTTTCTGCCCCCCTCCACTGACTGCTACAGTGTGTTTGCTATGGTGTAACTAACCCGCTGCTGCTTAACCTGGAACCAGTGTCTTACCTTTTATCTTTGTCAGGTAATCAGGTGCTTGGCAAAGGCCTGCGTGGTTTTTGAGGATCCCAGGGATCACTCTAGCCAACTGCCCACTCTGTGGGTAAGACCACATCTGGCCCTAGGAGTCACAAGCCAGAGCCCATGGTTTGAGTCTTAAGGTTTCTCCACAGTCCACTGGGCATTTTGGTCTGGTCCATCCACCACTCTTAATTGGGGTTATAGCTCATATAATGGTTTTCAGGGGAAAGATTTCTATTGTGTTGACTGCTTTAGAGTTTGGTTTTGTGTAGTTCCCCTCCCCACCCTTCCTTTTTCTGCCCTCCCCCCACCAAGCCCACTATCCCACCCCAATATTCTTTTCCTCTGTTGGCTTTGTCTGGTACCCCTTCTTCTCCTTCCTCCCTGGTTCCTCTTTTTCCTGGTCTCATTCTAGTTACACCCACATAGTTCTAATGCTCCCTTTTGCACTCCTTCCCCTGGTCCAGTTTAGGAGCCACAGATGAGAGGAAATGTGACGTTTGTCTTTCTTAGTCTGTGTGACTTTACTTAGGATGTTAATTTCCACATCCATCCACTTTCCTGCAAATTTTCCAATTTCATTGGTGTCAATTGTGACCTCTTCAATTTTCATTCTGATTTTGAGTTATAACTGTGAGGTTTGATTTAATCCCTGTCATATCGAAGGTTTTGAGGGTATTGGTGCTGTGTTATTTTCTACATTTTCACATTTGTTGCAGTTTTGGTTATTGTTTTTCCCTCTTGTAGGATCTTGAAGTTGGTTGTTAGAATTTCTGTGTGTATTCCTACAGGGTTGGCTTTCTGTTCATGTATTCATAAAGGTAGCTTTTATCATGGAAAGTTTTCCTTTCACCATCTATTATGAGGGCTGCTTTTGCTTGGTCTAGTAGTTTGGGTTGGCAGCCATAGTCTCTCAAGGTTTGGAGTACTCAATTCCAAGTCTTTATGGTTTTCAGAGTTTCCCTTGAAAAATCAGAGGTTATTCTGATGAGGTTACCTTTGTATGTAATGATCTGGTTTTTGTTGTTGTTTTTAACTTTTTATTGCTAACGTCCATAATTATAGCCCATAAACCATTATGATTCCCTCCCCAAGCCCTTCCCATATCTCTTCCCCCTCTCAGTCTGTTTGTTTCAGTGTCATCATCTTCCCATTATGTGGAGGTATTATCAGGCACTGCTAAGTCATAAATATCAAGGCCATTTTGTGTCCGGAAGTTTATGTTGTAAGCAGTTCTGCCCTTCCCAAAGGAAGCTCTTACAATCTCTCCTCCACCTCTTCTGCCATAGACCCTGAGCTTCGGGAAGTGTCTAGAGATGTCCCAGTGCTGAACACTCCACTGTCATTTCTTCTCAACACTATGGTGTCTTTTGCCTTATCCGAATCGTCACCACCATCTGAAATAGAGAAGCTTCTCTAGCCAAAAGTGACAGTAGCATTATTATATGCGTATGCTCATTTTTTAAAGTGTATATAAGACAGTTTGGTGGGTATAATATATGCATTTAGCCAGACGACAGCAGGTGTTACTCCCCTAGGGCTCATGACCTACCCCACCATAGGCTTCAGTCCAGGCATGTATTTCCTCCTGTGAGGTGGGCCTTGAGTCCAATTAGAGAGCAGTTGGTTTCCCCACAATAGATGTGCCATTATTGCCCCAGTTGGCCTTGCTGACCAGTCTTAAGGCTTGCGAGGTCCACTGCTGTTCACTACCTTTGATGACTTCTCTCTCCCATAGGGCTGCAGGCAGCCATTGCTTTTTCCAGCTTTCTGTCATCTGATTAACAGATGGGAGGAGGTTCCCAGCACAGCTCCAGCTTGATTCCTCAGTGACCTGCACCCAAGCCTGTGGAGTCTTCAACACTAGGGTCTTACCATCTCATTCTGGTGGGCAACCAAGAACCTTGGCAAAGGCCTGTAATGTTTTGGGGGCCTCAGCAACCTCCCTGGCCAACAATTCGATGGAATGTTTCCCATCCCTGGCACTGAGGTTTTTCTAGTAACAATCTTCTGGCTGTGCCATTATATGAGGGAGAACCTGCAGCATTTGGCTTTCTGGGCCTGAGTTACCTCACTTAGTATGATCCTTTCCAGATCCATCCCTTTCCCTGTAAATTTCATTTTTCTTTACCAATGAACAGAACTCCATTGTATAAATGAACCACATCTTCATTATCCATTCATCAGTTGAGGGACATCTAGCTGGTTCCATTTCCTAGCTGTTGTCGATAGAGCCGCAGGAAACATGGAAGAGCAAGTATCTCAAGGGCAGTGACTACAGTCATTAAGATATATGCCAAGGAGTGGTAGAGCTGGGCATATGGTAAATATATTCTCAGTTGTCTTGGGAACCTCCACCCTGCCTTCCACAATGGCTGTACCAGTTTAAATTCCCACCAACAGTGTTCCTGTTTCCCCCCATCCTTCCCAGCACTTACTGTCATTTGTTTTCTTGAAGGTAGTCATTCTGACAGGAGTGAGATGGAATCTCAGAGTAGTTTTAATTTGTATTTCCCTGATTACTAAGAAGGCAGAACATGTTTTTAGATGCTTACAGGCAATGTGTATTTCCTTTTTTGTGAACTCTATTCAGTTCCATAATCCATTTTTTGATTGGGTTGTTTGGTTTCCTTTTATTTAGTTTTTTTTTGCATTCTCTCTGTCAGATGTATAGCTGCAAAGCTTTTCTCCCTTTGGGTAGGTTGCCTCTTTGCTCTGTTCACAATGTCTTTTGCTGTATAAAAGTTTTTAATTTTGTGAGGTCCCAATTGTGGATTAGTTGTTTCAATTCCTAAGCAACTGTGTTTATGTTCTGAAAGTCATTGCCTATCCCAATATCTTGAAGTGTTTCTCCTACTTTTTTTCTCTAGCAGTTTCAGAGTTTCAGGTCTGATATTAAGGCCTTCGATCCATTTGGACTTCATTCTTATGCATGGAGAGAGATGAGGATCATTTTCACCCTTCTATATATAGATATCCAGTTTTCCCAGGACCATTTATTGAAGAGTCTATCTTTTTCTCCAGTGAATATTTTTGTCCTTTTTGTTAAAAATCAGATGGATGGCCGGGTGTGGTGGCGCACGCCTTTAATCTCAGCACTCGGGAGGCAGAGATAGGAGGATTGCCGCGAGTTCAAGGCCACCCTGAAACTACATAGTGAATTCCAGGTCAGCCTGGGCTAGAGCGAGACCCTACCTCAAAAAACCAAAAAAAAAAAAAAAAAAACCAAAAAATCAGATGGATGTAAATGCCTGGCTTTGCATCAGGGTCCTCTATTCTGTTCCATTGATCTATGTGTCCATTTTTGTGCCAATACTTGTGCTGTTTTTGTTTTTGTTTTTTTTTACTATGGCTCTGTAATATATCTTAAAATCAGGTATGGTGATACTACTAGCCTTATTTTTGTATCCTAGAAATATTTTGGTTATTGAAGCTTTTTGTGATTACAAATGAATTTTAGATTTTTTATTTTGGTGGAAATGTCATTGGAATTTTGATAGGGATTGCATTAAATGTGTAGATTGCTTTTGGTAAGATTGAGATTTTCACGATATTGATTCATCCAATCCAAGAACACGGGATGTCTTTCCTTTTCCGAGGGCTTTCTCCAATTTCTCTCTTGAGTGTTTTAAAGTTTAAAGTAGCCATCCTTCACTTCCTTGGCTAGGTTTATACCAAGGCACATTATTTTTTTCAAGGCAGTTGTGAATGGGAGTGTTTCCTTGATTTCATCCTCAGCCTGTTTGTTGTTAGTATATAGGAAGGCTACTGAATTCTGTGTTGATTTTGTATCCTGATATATTGCTGAAAGTGTTTATCAGTTCTAACAGTTTGCTGATAGAGTCTAGGTTACCCATGAAGGGATGTTGGGTTTTATCAATTACCTTTTCTTCATCTATTGAAATGATCATGTGATTTTTTCCCTTCAGTCCATTGGTGTAGTGTATTACATTTATCGATTTGCATATGCTGAATCATCCCTGCATCTCTGGGATAAATGCAGTCTGCTCTGGTTGAACGATAGTTTTGATGAAAACTTGTATTCTGTTTGCCAGTATTTTGTTGAGAATTTTTGCATCTATATTCATGAGTGAGATTGGTCTACAATTTTTTTTCTTTCTTTCTCTCTCTTTCTTTCTTTCTTTTTGTTCTGTCTCTCTGGTTTTGGTATCTGAGTTATGCTGTCTTTGTAAAAGGAATTTGGCAGTACTCCTTCCTTCTCTATTTTACAGAAAAGTTTGAGAAGTATTGGTGTTAGTTCTTCAGTGAATGTCTGGTAGAATTCAGCACTGAATCCATCTGGGATTGGTTTTTTTTTTTTTTAATAGGCAGATTCTTTTTATTGCTGCTTGGATCTCCATGCTTATTGTAGCGCTTTTTATATGGTTTGTCTCATCTTGATTTAATTTTGGTAGGTCATATACATCAAGGAAATCATCCAGTTCTTTCAGATTCTCAAACTTGATGAAATGCATGTTCTTAAAGTATTTTCCTATGATTCTCTGAATTTCATTGGTATCTTGTAATAGTGTCATTGTCATCTCTAATTTTATTTATTTTATTTATTTCGGTCTCTTCTCTTTTTCTTTTGGTCAGATTTGCCTAGAGGTTGTAAATGTCATTATCCTTTCAAAGGACCAACTCTTTGTTTCATTGATTCTTTGTATACTTTTGCTTCTATTTCATTAATTTCTCCCCTAATCTTTATTATTTCTTCTTATCTACTGATTTTTGGTTTGCCATGTTCTTCTTTTTCCAAGGCCTTTAGGTAAAGCATTAAGTTGTTTAGTTGTGACCTTTCTAGTTTCTCTTTTCTTCCTTTTTTTTTTTTTTTTTTTGAGGTAGGGTCTCACTCTGGCCCAGGCTGCCCTGGAACTCACCATGTAGTCTCAGGGTGGCCTTGAACTGATGGCGATCCTCCTACCTCTGCCTCCTGAGTGCTAGGAATAAAGGCGTGCACCACCACACCCGGCTTTCTAGTTTCTTAGTATAGACACCTAAAGTTATAAATTTCCCTCTAATGACTGCTTATATGCTGTGGTTTCATTTTCATTTGAGTCTATGAATTTTTTATTTTCTTCTTGATTTCCTTCATGGTCTATTGATCATTCTGTAGTGTACTGTTTAATTTCCATGAGTTTGTGTATGTTCTATTGTGTGTTTGCTGTTGATTTGTAGTTTAATCCCACTGTGATCAGATAGAGTATAGGGAATTATTTCAATTTTCCTGAATTTGTTAAGATTTGCTTTATGTCCTAATATATGGTAAATTTTAGAGACTCTTCCATGTGCTGCTGAAAAGAATGTGTATTCTGTAGTATTTGCTTTTTTTTTAAATAAAATATTTTATTTATTCATTTTCAAGCAGAGAGAGAGAAAGGAAAGAGAGAGAGAAAGAGAGAGAGAGGAGAGAGAGAGCACAACAGGGCCACCACCTTGTGGGTCTGGCGAATTGAACCCAGGGCCTTAGGCACTAGAGGCAAGTGTCTTAACCACTGAGCCATCTCTCCAGCCCTCTGTAGTATTTGGGTAAAATTGTCTGTAGATGTCTTGTTAGGTCCATTTATTCTATAGTGTCATTTAGTCCAGATGTTTATCTGTTTACTTTTTGTCGATATGACCTGTCAATTGTTGAGTGGGGTGTTGATGTTTACCACTACAATGGTGCTTGTTGTTATCTGTGACCTCAATTCTAGTGGTGTTTGTTTAATGAAATTGGGAGCACCTATGTTTGGAGCATAAATATTTAGGATTGTAATGTCCTCCTGCTGAATAGTTCCTCTAATCATTATGTAATGACCTTCCTTATCTTTTTTTAACTACTACTGGTTTGAAGTCTGTCCTGTCTGATATTAGGATAGCAACACCTGCTTGTTTCCTAGGTCCATTTGCTTGAAATACTGTTTTTCATCCTTTCACCCTAAGGAGGTGTCTATCTTTTATGGAGAGATGTGTTTCTCTCTCCATAAACAGACAGAAAACAAACAGAAGGATTCTGTCTTTTAATCCAGCCTGTAAGTCTGTGTCTTTTTTTAGAGCATTGATGTCAAGAGTTATTATTGAAAGGTGTGTGTTTATTCTTGCCATTTCTTGTTTTTTGTAGTTTTTTCTTCACTCTCTTATATTATCTACTATTTGAATTAGGCTTATTTTTTGTGTTTTCTCATGTATGTGTTTTTATTTCTCTTCAGTTTGAAGGATACCTTTAAGTATTTTCTGTAGAGCTGGCTTTTTAGACAGAAATTCCTTTAGCCTGTCTTTGTTGTTGGAAAGTCCTTATTTCTCCTTCAATTGCAATGGATAGCTATGATGGATATAATAATCTTGACAGTTGTTATCTTTCAGGACTTGGAATACATCACCCTACGCCTTTCTGGCTTTTAAGGTCTGTGGTGAGTAATCTGCAGTTATTCTAATGGGCTTGCCTTTATAAGTTACTAGTGCTTCTCTCTTGCTGCCTTCGAAATATGTTCTTTGCCCTGTGTGTTCAGTAGTTTAATTATAACATGGTGTGGAGAGGATCTTTCCTGGTTTTGTCTGTTGGGTGTTCTAAAGGCTTCCTGTATCTGTACTGGTACCACTTTCCCTATGTGAGGGAAATTCTCTTCTATGATTTTGTTGAAAATATCTACCATTCCCTGAGTGTGAAATTCTTCTCCTTCCACTGTACCCTGGATTCTTACATTTGATCTCTTAATAGTATCACAAGTGTCTTGAAATTCCCCTTCATACTTTCCTATTAGTTTGTCCTCTTTGTTGGACTGTTCCGTTTCTGCCACCTTGTCTTCCAGTTTAGATATTCTGTCCTCTCCTTGATCTGTTCTATTGGTGAGACTTTCTACAGAGTTTTGTATTTCATTCATTGTGTTTTTCATTTCCAGTCATTCTAATTGTAATCTCTATTATTTCTATTTCATTATTTGTATCTTGTATCAACCTTCTTATTTCCTTCAGTTGATTTTCTGTGTTCTCCTTCTGGAGTTTTATTCTTTGATTCCTTCAAGCCTAGTAAAATCATCCTTCTGAATTCCTTTTTTTTTTTTTTTTTTTTGGTTTTTCGAGGTAGGGTCTCGCTCTATTCCAGGCTGACCTGGAATTCACTCTGTAGTCTCAGGGTGGCCTTGAACTCACGGCGATCCTCCTACCTCTGCCTCCCGAGTGCTGGGATTAAAGGCCTGCGCCACCACGCCCGGCTCTCTTCTGAATTCTTTGTCAGGCCTTCCATCTAACTCAGTCTCACTGAAGGTCATTTCCAATGGATTTATAGTTTTTGGTGGAATTATATTATCTTGAATTTTTGTTTATCTTGTATTATAATGTACAGATTTTTGCATCTTGAATTAATTCAATGCTTGGGTTTCCTAATTATCTGCTGTATTTTTTGACGTGTGGATCAATAATTACATATCTTCAAGGTGGGAGCCTAATGTGTCAGGTGTGGCTCTTATATTACTCCCAGAAGTGACCCAATGAGTTGTAGTTGTCTACTTTGTAAATATTCTAGAGGCCAGTTGAGCAAAATACAGGTCTAATAAGCTAATGTGCAATATACACACATAAACCAAACCTCCACAGTGTATTTATGCAAGGGCAGGATAAAACAGGTAATCTAAACAAATCCAAAGTACCTCAGGGTGTGTGTTAACTCATGCCCTTATCCTTTTTACTGGGAGACCGAGATAACTGCCTTGTGCTGAGTTCCAGGTCAGCCTGGGACTGAGTGAGAACCCTGCCCCCAAGACAGACAGGAGAGGAAGACAAGAAGGTACTGTACATCTAGAAATATCAAATGCAACAAATTCCCTTTCATGACCCCAGTTTATTTAAGAATCAATCAGCCGGGTGTGGTGGCGCATGCCTTTAACCCCAGAACTCGGGAGGCAGAGGTAGGAGGATTGCTGTGAGTTCAAGGCCACCCTGAGACTACAGAGTGAATTCCAGGTCAGCCTGGACTCTAGTGAGACCCTACCTTGAAAAACAAAACAAAACAACAACAAAAACCAATCAACTCCAGCGGGCCTTGTTACCTCTAGGTGTGACCTCTCCTCTCATCCAAACTGAGCCTGAGGCTGGCTCCCTCCCTTCCCAGTCAGGCTGTGAACTGCCCAGCAGGTTTCCAGAGTGGAACTCCTCGGGGAGGGACCTCTGGGATGGTGAATGCCAGAAGCCCCACGTGTCTCCTGTTTCTCTGCTGATGTTAAAAACGCCTATGCACCCTTCCTTTTGGTAAAAGAGTGTACTCTGCGGTTTCTTGGCCTTCTTTCTCTCCCCGTTCTAGCTTGCTTATACCATCGCAGTCTTAACTGGAAGTTTCCTGAGACAGGCTTTTGACTAGGTCTTCCGTATCTGGCATGTATTTCCTTCCACGGAGTGGGGCTCCAGTTCAATTAGAGAGCACTTAGATGTGCCAATATTGCACCATTTGGCCTGGCTGGCCAGTCTTAAGGCTTGCAAGGTCCACCTCTGATGACTTCTCTCTCCCATAGGGCTGCAGGCAGTTGCAGCTTTTACCAGCTTTCTGTCAGCTGGTTAGCAGGGAGGAGGTTTCCAGCTCAGCTCCAGCTTGATTTCTCAGTGACCTGCAGTCCAAGCACATGGAGTCTTCAGCACTAGGGTCTTAATATCTTGCTCTGGGGCAAATAAGAGCCTTGGCAATAATGGCCTGTAATGTTTTGGGGGCCTCAGGAACCTCCCTGTCCAACAACTTGCTGGAAGGTATCCCATCCCTGGCACTGAAATTTTTCTAGTAATAATCTATGGTTATCCAAAGAAGTAGGCTTCTATATGGCTTATACTAAACCTCTTAAATTTTGATTAACTCTCCTCCCATCCCTCCTTTACTCAGTCCCTTCCCCTGATTTCCGTTAGGCCATTGCACCCCCAATAACCTGTTCGTCTACTTACATGTATACAATACCCTCCCCTTAAAGTCTTTCCTCTCCTCTCTCCCTTACAGCCCCTGTCTAGCTTTCTAGCCTCTACTACTGACTTTTACTCCAACTCACATAATCTAAACATGTGGTGTTTGGCTTTATGAGCCTGAGTTACCTCACCTAATATAATCCTTTCTAGACCCAAGAAATGGATAAACTTCTAAATGCACATGCCCTACCCAAATTAAACCAAGATGAAATCAGTAATTCACACAGATCATAACAAATCATGAGATTGACACTAATAAAATAATCTAACTAGAAAATGCCTAAATTGAGACAAATTCACCACAGATTTCTCTACACCTTTAAAGAAGAAGTAAAACCAATTCTCTAATTATTCCATAAGATAAGAAGGAATAAGTGGTAGATTGAGTGCTTTTGATTAATTGTCATACTTAATGCCCAGCTGGTTGAGCCTTGGGAAGTGGAACCTTGTTAGATGAGGTTTGTAAATCTGCTCCTGATGGATGTCAGCTTCGGCCATGTGGGGACGCTGCGCGGTAGGAGCCACTGGGACAGGTCCTTCCCCGGAGAGTGCCTGCAACCCTTAATGGCTGAGGTCTGGCAGCAAAGAGCCCAACAGTACTTCTTGATAAAAGTCCTGAAGAAACTAGGAATAGAAGGAACATATTTCAACATAATAAAGGTTACGTATGGTAATTGGATAGCCAACATTATAGGAAATGGGGGAAAACTAAAAGCATTTCTAAGAAATTAGGAGCAAGATAAGGGTGCCCACCTCCCCCTGTTATTTAATATAGGACTGGAAGTCTTAGCAAGACTTTCAAGACAAGGGACACAAATAGGAAAGGAAGAAGTTAAATTATCAGTATTTGCAAATGATGCAATTCTGTACCTTAGAGACCCTAAAGGCTCTATAAGTAATCTGTTGGAACTGATAAACACTTTCAGCAAAGGAGCAGGATAGAAAGTTAACGCAGAGAAATCAGTAGCCTTACATACAATAGTAACAAATGGGCTGAAGGTGAAATCTTGGAAGTAATCTCATTCACAATTACATCAAGAAATAAATTTTCCAACTTCCAGGTATGATGGTGGACCTATGAGCCACACCAAGAAAAACTACGGGGAAGGTGACACACAACACACTCCACTCCCAAAAGAGAAGGCGTGTAAGGATTTATTTGCCTTGGGGATCCCCAAGACAGAAGCAGGAGTGAGCAAAGAGCACCCAGCAACCAGTGAGTCTGGTTCCAGAGATCCGCAGCCAGGAGCCCACTGCAGCTGGGAACCTCGGCCGAGCTCTCAGCCGTGCTTGGGCAGGGGTCCCACCACCTGGGCCAGGCCTTGCCTCCAGCAGCATCATCGCCCCTACTGGGAAAGGAGTTCCATGTTAAAAGAAAAACAATCCCGAAGAAGGGTGCATGCGGAGAGCAACGGAGACTGTGTAGCATCCAGGGGTGTCGCCTGAATGGATCTCGCCCCCAAGTTCCAGTCTCCGCTGCAGCCCTAAGAGGGATCCCAGGTGGAAGTGAGCAACGCTGGCACCCAAGCCCAGGTGGGATTCCCACCCCACCTCCGTGCATACTGGGTCCTGAAAGCTTCCGCTGAGAATTCCCTACCGACAGCTTGGAACAACCTCTGGGCCCGGTCAAGAGCACTAGTCCTGCGACCCTCAAGGTTCCCAGGCTGATTACCTACCAAAGGGCAGGTAGCTGGTGGGCAAGGCTGGGTGCTCACCCCCTCCTGTGAACTTGGCCCCGAAAGGCTGTGAACAAAGAACTGCCTCACTAAGCTGCACAGCAGGCTGTATCCCACAGTGGCCCACAGACACCAAACGCCAGGCAAGGGCTAATTCCAGGCAAGCTCAGGAAAGCGCCCCGCTCTCCTCCCCCATGAACATCAGGTCTGCACTTGCAGTGACCAGGCAGTCGCTACACTAACAGAATTAATTACCTTTCCCAGCAGAACTCCCTCCCTGCCATCTGTGCTAGCACTGTGGCCTACCTGGCGCTGGAGCTTAGCACACAGCAAACCCACGGAGTGGGTGAAAACTAGACCAAGTGAAGCCTACCCTCTCCACGTGTACCTGGCGTGGTATCACTGCAAGCAGTAAGCTGCCTCTCTAGCAAAAAGTCCTCGCCTGCAGCCTGGAACTCCCAGAACCTTTGACCTGCCGGGTGACTCACAGAGTCCTAGTGCTGATCTCACTCCAGAGTCCCAGGCAGGGAACAGCACTGGGGAAACAGGACTCTGCTCTGACTCTAAACAGGCCAGGCCAGGCCACCCAGGGCCACTCCCAGACAGCCTGAAGACTAGACCCACAAGCAAGTAGGTAGACCGCCCTCCCACTATCACTCTGACCAAACCTGTCCCGGTCACACAACGGGTATCATCTGATGTATTCTTAGATGTATGGATGAGAGGTTATATATCCTCAGGGTGGGAGCCTAATGTGCCAAGTGTGGCTCTTAGATTACTCGCAGAGTGACCACAGAAGTGACCCAATGAGTTATAGCTGCCTGCTATGTCCACATAACAGGGACCATGAGAGCTACAATTGTTGCCTCATTAGCAAAACAAGGGGAGTATCTCAAGATGGGCAAACCCCAATGCAAAACAAATAACACAAGACATCAAGCCAAGAGATCCCCACCAAAAACGACTTAGCCCACAAGGGAAAACACAATCATAAACTCCAGACATTGATTGCCACAATGAAACCACTATAAGCGTATTTAAAAAAACTCAATGAGGCTATGAACAAGCAGCTGAATGAATTTGAAAAAAAAAACTTCAAAAAGAACATAAAATAGAATTTAAAACACGGCTCAATGAAGAAAAACTAGCAAAAAGCTCACAACATGGATGCAGAAAATCAATGAGAAGATTTCAATAGATGTCTGAATGAATTGGAAGAGAACCAACAAAGCAATTGTAACAGACGCCTCTATATAATTGAAGAGAATCAAAAAGAACTTAGCAGATGGATAAATGAAATGGAAGAGATTCAACAAAAAAAAGATCTCAATGATCAGTGGAACAAACTCAATGAGGACATGATTAAATGCAGGAATGAAATCCAAGAGCTGAGAATAGAATTCAATAAAGAGGTTAAGATAATGAAGAAAAACATAATGGATAATAAAAGTAAAATATCTTTTAAAAGGCTCCCAAGAAAGCTGCACCAACAGAATAAAGAATAGAGCATGCAGAAGACAGAATTTCGAGAGCTGAAGATAAGAACTTGAGGACAAGACAGAGGAATTGGACTGGGAGTCCAAAATTAATGACTAATTTAAACAAACAATCATGTGAAGAAACAATGAGGAAAATGTGGGACTTATTAAAAAATATCTGGATCACAAGAAAGGGAAGAAATACAAGTCAAGGGCATAAGGAATATCTTCAACAAAATTATTGAAGGAAAAACTTTTCTAATCTCACAAAAGAGATTTTCTATACACACCCAGGTGTAGAAGACTCACAAAACACTAGACAGACCGAACCAGAGAAGAAATTTTGCATATCACACTATAGTCAATACTCTAAATACTGAAGACAAAGAGAGATTGCTAAAAGCCACAAGAGAAAAACAGCTCAATACATACAAAGGTAAGCCAATCAGAATTACCTCTGATTCTTCAATGTAAACTCTAAAAGCCAGAAATGCTTGGAATAGAGTTCTTCAAAATTTAAAAGACCATGGCTGCCAACCCCAAACACTAAACATAGCAAAATTATCCCTCATAATAGATGGTGAAAAGAAATCTTTCCATGAGAAAAGCCAGCTTCATGAATATATGAGAACAAAATCAATTCTACAAGCCAGACTGCAGCAGGACTCCACACGAGAGATGTACAAACAAACTAAAGGGGCCACAGGAGGGAAGAAGTCACAGCCAAACCCAAGAAACCATAGAAAGCTTAAGAAAGCACCAAACTCCACAAAGCTTCAAACATGACAGGGACTAACTTGAACTTCACAGTCATAACTGAATAGTCATGGACGCTGCTCCTAAAGAACAGGGTGGATCAGAAAAATGGATACTTTCGTTTGCTGTCTCCAAGAAACCCATTTTACCATCAAATATAAGCACCTTTTTAGAGAGATTGGAAAATGATATTCCAAGCCAGTGGAAGTAAGAAGCAAGCAGGCGCAGCTTCTATAATAGAATATATATATTCTATTATTCTAATATTATAATAGAATATATATATATTCTATTTCTGATGAAATAGACTTTATACCAAAAGTAATAAAAAGAGATAAAGAAGGCCACTTCTTACTCATTAAGGGAACCATCCAACAAGAAGACATTACAATCATAAATTTATATGTACCAAACAAGAGTACACCATATTTATTTTCCAGGTAGGGTCTCGCCACCATGCCCAGCACGTGAGTGCACCATTTTTTATAAAGCAAAACCTACTAGAAACCAGAAATAAATCCCAATACAATCATAGGAGGAGATTTTATTACCCCACTATCATCCATAGACAGACAATCCAAGCAGAAAATTAACAGAGAAATAATGGAGCTAAAGAATACCATAGATCACTTGGACTTAACAGACATCTACGGAACCTTCTACTCTAATTCAACAGAATACACATTCCTTTCATCAGCTCATTTACTCTTCTCTAAAATATACCATATATTAGGGCATAAAACATCTCTACAAATTCAGGAAAATTGGGATAACTCCTTGTATTATATCTAACCACAATGCAATAAATATCAAGAGAAAAACTAAAATACACTACTATTAAACAATGAATGGGTCATTGCAGAAATCAAAAGTGAAATCCATAAATTTCTAGAACCGAATGATAATGAAAACACAGTATACCAAAATTTATGGGACACAATGAAGGCTGTCTTTTTAATTTTTATTTTTTGGTTTTTCGAGGTAGGATCTCGCTCTAGCCTAGGCTGACCTGGAATTCACTCTGTAGTCTCAGGGTGGCCTTGAACTCACAGTGATCCACCACGCCCGGCTGAAGGCTGTCTTAAGAGGGAAGTTTATAGCAGTAAATGAATACAGAGTCAGAGAGAGCTTGTCAGTGACTTACCATCTCCTGAAGGCAGAAAGAGCTCAGGTCAATGACTTACCATTCCCTGAAGTCACAGAGAGAGCTCAGATCAGTGACCTACCATCCCCCTGAAGGCATTGGAAAAACAAGAACAATCCACACCCAAAAGTACCAGATGAAACACAGGATCAAGATCAGAGCAGAAATCAATGAATTGGAAATTAAGAAAACAATTTTAAAATCTGATGAAATGAAGAGTTGGTTCTTTGACAAAATGACAACATTGATTAACCCTTGGCCAAAAGAAGAAGAAGAAGAGGAGGAGGAGGAGGAGGAGAAGAGAAGAACCTCAGCAAAATCAGAAATGAAAATGGAGATCAATAATAGATACAAATGAATTTGAATGATCAAGACATATTTCAGAAATATTTATTCCACAAAACTAGAAAATCTGGAGGAAAAGATTGGTTATAACTTTGATGTCATAACTTGAATATTGAAAATGTAATTAAAATGTAATTTAAAAAATAAAACAAAAAAATGAAAGAAAAGAAAATGAAAAATAAAAAAAAAGAAGAAAGAAAAAATAGCAAAAGATTTAAAAAATGTAATTAATAAACCTCCCTGAAAAAACAGCCCAGGCCCAGATGGTTTCAATGCTGATTTCTACCAAACTTTCACTGAAGAACTGAAACCATTATTGCTTGTTATTTCACACAATTTTTTTTGAAAAGCAAAGTATCCTTGTTATTATAATTTCTCTTTACATAACCTTTTCAACCTAGATTCAGGTAACTCTCCCCTCAAAGGAGAAGGGTCCTACACATTTCAACAGGCAAAAACAGCTTTAGGAAATACAACTGATCCATGACAATTTTTCAAGTTTCGTGAGAATATTGGAAAATGGTGAAAAGGCAGGAGGAGGGAAAACGGGGACTTCAGGGACCTTTCTCGGGCTGGTCGCTCGCTCCTTTCCTGCTTTTTCCCTTTTTCCTCTCGCACATTCAGGGCGTCCACCTGCGCCGATGCCCCGGGTGGCCACGAGCAAGGCGAGCCTGTCCTCCAGCAGCCGTGGGCGGTCGTTGACCGCGGCGAGAATTGGAAATTCAAGTAGATGACATGAAGCAGAGCTGTTAACAGGCAACAAAAGTTGACGCGGAGTGTGAGATGCAGGTTTGGAAGATCAGGGCTCCTTGGAAGGACAAAGGAAATGGACGTGTTCTTTTCTCTGTACACAGGCATAAACTTTATTGCAAATCTAGACAATAGTTTATGGCTGACCAACGGGAGCTACGAAGGGACCCAGCCTCCCTCCACCCGAAAGAAAGAGTGAGGAGGAAGGA
>PVHP010014162.1:0-39664 GCA_004024765.1 Zapus hudsonius | reverse complement strand
AAGAAAGAAAGAAAGAAAGAAAGAAAGAAAGAAAGAAAGAAAGAAAGAAAGAAAGAAAGAAAGAAAGAAAGAAAGAAAGAAAGAAAGAGAATGACTAAAATGATGCCTGGTGCATAGTAGGCATTTAGTAAATGCCAATCCTACATGGACCTCTGGGCTAATTGAGTTAAGGAAGGTAAACCCCTCATAGAATTCTGTTTTATTGAAGAAAAGGGAGAGGTCCTGCTTGAGAGGCCTGGGTAATTGCCAGAGACATCACTGTACTGAGTTCTGCATATGGACAGCGAGAGGCAAGTCTGCAGGGTCCCTGCTCCAGGCCAAGAGCTGCCCTCCTGGAGTGGAGCCTTCTGAGCCTGATCTCAGCTTTGCAGCAGAAACAGGCCTGGGATCCATCTCTGGCTAGTGTACCTACTAGGGAAAATAGGGCCTTTCCTTGCTCCCAAACTGAGCCTCTGAAAACCTGCATTCTTTTAAAAAATATTTTTATTCATTTACAAGCAGAGAGAGATAGAAGAGAGGCAGAGAGAATGGGTGCGCCTGGGCCTCCAGTCACTGCAAACTCCAGATGCATGAGCCATTGTGCATTTGGCTTTATGTGGGTGCTGGGGAATCAAACCTGGGTCATTAGGCTTTGCAGGCAAGTGCCTTAACCAGTAAGCCATATCTCCAGCCCAAGCCTGCATTCTTGAAGTTTATGTGTTTTGTTTTGGTTTTTTACCACTCATGGAGGTTTGGGCAAGTAAGACTACGCATGAGCGCACGGGTGTGCATGCATGCCTGTGTGCACACACTTAAGTGCTCAGCAAAACCAAAACAAAGCACATTACCCATGCTGGCTTGGGAACTTGGCAGTAACAACCATAGCAGCCCATCCATAGGGTAGCCTTGGGTATAAAAGGACCAGGAAGGGAGCGGGAAGGCGAGGAATAGAGAAGAACATATGTTCAAAAGTAAACACTGCCTCCTGTTAAATGGCCTAGAAAGCATCTGTAAGAGGGGCTCTGGGCCGGGGGCTTTCCAAGGATGGTTAGTGCAGGGATGTTTTGTCTGTAGAGCTGGGGCTGGGGGCTTCCACATCCTGCCCACTGCCACATCTGGGGAAGTCATCTGTGCTGGGCTGATGGCTCCCCGAGCTCTCCTGCTTTAATGGCTCGTGGTACCGCGAGAAGTGGCCCTGTAATGGCCATTCCAGGCAACCCTGGGGAAGGGGCAGGGGCAGGCCCCAGGCAGTCTGTCGGTTTCCCCCACCTGAGACCATGTACCACCATTCGCCCCTTTGTCTAGGTGAACAGCCTGTGTAGTTGGGAACCTCCCGCTTGGTGACAGGGAAGAGGGTTGGACCAGAGGGCGCTGGCAGGTGTTGGGAATCTGGGAAAGGACTTGGTCCTGCTCTTCCTTCCCCATCGGCTCCTTCCTAAGTCCCGGCTCTGTGTCCATCTTTTTCTGATGATTCTCTGGCTCATCTCTTTGCAAAAGAGCAAGCTTCGGGGTGATGGGGTCACTTCCAAGACCAAGTGGTGCAGAAAGGGCAGGCACAGCACGTTTTGAAAGACCTGCTTTGCCCATGAAGCATGATATTAGAGAGAGACGTGAAAGGAGAAGGCATGCTGAGGAGGAGGGGTGGAGGAAGGGCCTGAGAGCTCCACCCTCGAAGCCCAAGAGACCCCATTGGGAATTTCTACCCATAGAAAGCAGCGCCCCCATCCTAGACAGCCCCGGGTCTGAGTGAGAGACTGGTGACTTGTCCCCACCACACTCTGCTAGAGGTTATTTAGAATGGCTGGGGGTCCCCTCACCTTGCTTATGGCCCTGGTGTCCAGACACACCTGTAGGCTGTGAGGACACCTTCTGGTGTCCCAGCTGTAGCAGGGCTGGAGAGGACCCCAAAGTGCAGGAGGAGGGGTGGGACTTGCCCTGGCTGCTCTGGGCAAGGGCTCATAAAGCTGCAGGTGTGAGATGTTGTTATTTAGTCTAGAGCCTGGTATGTGACAGCCCGGGCCCTCTCTCCTGCGAACTGCCCGGCCTCTTCTGGCCAGATAATTAGTCCACCTCGGGTGGGTGGGGGCAGGGTGAGAGCCCACCCTCAGTCTTCTTGTAATTCAACTTCCTGTGTTTTATGGAAGCAGGCTGTTGGGGGGTGGTGGGGGGAGAAAGAGAAAGGCCCGTCCCCAGGCTGGGCCAGCCCCTTCCTCAGCTCCCAGCCCCCCACCACACACCACCCATCCTTGGTTGCTGTGGTGACCAAATGTCATTTCCCAGCTTCATAGTCCAAGTAATTTGGAAAAGTTTTTTTCCACCTCTTACCTGCCTAAAAAGAAAGAAAGAAAAGAGAGAGAATGAGGGTCTGTATGTTTTCCCATGTCTCTCTCTGCCGTCTCTTCCTCTGCATCTCTCCTCCGTCTCTCTCTATTTTTATTACACGCTTATCGCCTTTTTCCCTCCTGCTTTTGAAATTGATTTCCTTTCCTTTCTCCCCCTATTCAGGACCTAAACGCTGAATGTTCGATATTTCATTTGAGACCGCTAATCGCATTACTGGCCTTGACGTTTTACAGATATCATATTATGGGCGCAAATTTGGCAAATTATTAGCGCTGTAATGTATAGCTTGTCAGAGGTATTTAAGACGCTAAGAGCCCAAGGCTTATCGGGGTTAGCAGAGAGCCCTCGTTGAGCTTTTGAAATGCAGAGAGCCAGTTATAAAACACACTGTGACTCTCTCTTCAGCTGGTGGGGGAAAAAAAAGGAAAAGAGAAAAAGAGAAAGAAAAAGAAAAAAAAAAATGTCACCCGTCTATCAGAGGCTTCCAGGGCTGATAACAAGCAAAATTCTTCTCTGTGGGTTTCACTAGAAATGTGAGAAGCTTTTAAAACATTTCTCAAGCTGTCTGGAAAAGAAAAAAAAAATCTTTATTGAAAGGATGTAGCAATCTTTTTTACTGTGGCCTATTTATCTCTGGGGAAAAAGCTGTAACAAGAAGATCCCCTACTGGTCATCAGCCATCAGCCGGTGGGTGTCAGAGCCTGCCTGGCTTTGGTGACAGGACTTTGGTGTGGGGAGCTTGCTGAGAGGGAGTGGGGGCCACCTTTGGCAAAAGGGGGAGAGGCTGCAAGCCTGGTGCATAACTGTGGAAGCAGCATCCTACACCCTGAGGTGGGGGCTCAGGGCACCGCCAACACATCACATCGGTGGGGTTTTTTTGAATGAAAGGCTGATTGAACCAAGCAACCAACAACAAATAAAATAGATTAACCAGCCTTGAAGCAGATGCCACACCTTGGCTGGCCTGCCTGCCTCACACCTGTCCAGCCCACTGGGCCCTAAGAAGTTCCCTCGGCTGACACCTGTCTGTCGACACAGGTGTGCACTCAGCCCTATGCCAGGAGCTCTTGAAGCTGTGTGAAGCTGCACACCTTCTCCTCACTGGCATCTCCTGACATCGCCCCTCTGTTCAGCGTGAACATTGGTTCTTGGCTCGGTGTTTCACAGCTGGCCTCTATCCCTGCCTTCAATCTGAGAGTTTGAACACCCATGTGGACTGTTCCAATCCTGGAGCCCTCCCTCCAGTGTTCTTCTACGGAAGGCCCTGAGAACACAGCCCCCCTCTCTCTCAGTCGAAGCATCTTCTCCACCTTTGAAATCATGAACTTGGAAATTCCTCTGTCTAACCACAGCCCTTCTCTCCTACTTTGCCCTACTTCTCACTCCCACTCAATCTACTTTTTGACCCCATTTAGACCTCCAGTCCCTGGACCGTTCCTAATTTAACCAGCCCTTCATTCCCCGCCTAGCTTCACGTCCTTTCCTACCCAACCTTGACCCTTCATCAGTCTCTTTAAAGAATTTCTTCATGCAATTTCCTTACCCTTCTGCCTTTCTGTCCCACCTCTTTGCCTACCTCAGGTCCTTAGTCCATGGAAGCGCCCCGGATGCTTGGCTGAGAAATCACACCGCCATTGCTGCGGTGTCAATGTGACCCTGGGCCCGAGGGCTTCTTACCAGGCCTTTCTTTGCTTTTCCTGTTTCCTGTCACAATTCTCTTGCTTCCATTTGCCTGGTTCTCCACGGACAACGTGATTTCCTGCATTGCAGAGTGAATAGAGATCACAGACAGTGTGTCTTGCCTCCTAACCTTACCCTTGACCTGACCCTAAACCTAACTCTAACCCTCCCACAATCATCCTTACTGACTGATGGCCTGGATAATCCTGAGTTTGCCAACTTTTCTTCTTCGTCTTTCAGTGCTTAAAATGAGACTAGGTAGGGCTCTGCATATGCCAAGGGAGCACTCTACCACTGAGCTACACTCCCATCGTCCTGAAACCTGTGCCACCATCCCCTCCCCCATTTTAAATCTTCCCCATTCAACCAATGCCTGTCTTTCTGCTTCAGATACCCTCAGACCGTCCCTTAAGCCTTTTTTTTTTTTTTTTGTTTTTTTTTTTTTTTTCGAGGTAGAACCTCACTCTAGTCCAGGCTGACCTGGAACTCACTCTCTAGTCCCAGGCTAGCCTCAAACTCACAGTGGTCTTCCTACCTCTGCCTCCCAGTGCTGGGGTTCAAGGCCTGTACCACCGATCTTCATCTTCATCCTTACTGATGAACTTGCTCAACCAGAATAAGAGTCATAGTCTGGCTGCCCCCACGTTTCCACCTGCCAATCCACTGGGCCCATCTCACAGCACCACTGACATTTTGATCACTTGTCCCTTCTTTTCCTTGGCGTTTCTGACTCAGTTCTGGGGATCTGCTGTCCACTCCTCTTCACTGCTAGCTTTCTCTTCAATGTTGCTGCTGCCCTGAGTACCAGGATGTACTTCTCTGCATCTGCCCCAGGGGAGTCTATCCATGCCTGTTGTACCACTTGCCACATATACACTGATGACATCTGTCCATTGCCCAGGACCAGCCTCTCTCCTGAGCTTCCTGCTCATTGCCCTCCTCTCTGTCTTCTGGTGAATCCTTGGACTGAGCATATTCAAAACATCTTTGAATTTTTCAATCACTTCGAAGTACCATTCCACCAAACACATGAGCAAAAAGCTGGCTAAACTAGATTCCACTTGCTCTATCCTTGTTCACCTAAAATATAAGATCCATAAGATCAAACCTTGGGATGTGGGGAGAGAAAGTCTCTTGCCTTATATCTCATATCAAAATGATGTTCAAAGGTAGTAAAAAGTTAACTACAAGGATAGGGAGATTACTCAGCAGTTAAAGGTGCTTGCTTGCAAAGCCTTCCAGCCCAGGTTCAGTTCCCAGCACTCACATAAAGTTAGATGCAAAGTGGCTCACGTATCTGCAATCCCAACCAGCTATAACAATGGGAGGCAGAGCCAGGAGAAGCCAACTAGTCTGAAGTTCCTTCAAAATCTGGCACATGGGTTGCCATGGCAAGAGACCATGTCTCAAAGAAGGTGGAGCATAGACACCTTGACGTTGTCTTTTGACTCTCTCTCACACACATACAAATTAATTAAATACAAAACATAAAGCCATAGCCACAAAAAAGTCACCAAAAACCTTTAATTACTATACAACAGTAATGAAAGCCCCACAACTAGCAAAATTGAAGGTAAATACCACCTGAGAAGATTCACCTAAATATAGCAGAATCTTGGACATCCTTAATATGCAAAGAGCTCTCACAAATCAATAGAAGTGACTAATTGTAATGTAAATTGGACTAAGGCATGAACAAGCAGTTCATAAAAGAAATATGAAAATCTTCAACTTGATATGGTAATAAATTAAATAAATGAGATAATATTTTTGTCTATCCCGATTGATAACTTCTTAAATCATAAAAGTCAATAGGAATTAGAATAGAATTAGACAGATATTCTTATATACTGTTGATAAAAAGCATATATTCATAAAACCTTTCTAGAAGCCATTTTATAACATGTCACAGAAGGTTTAAAATATCCCTATCCCTATTTCAGTAATTCCTTTCTTAGAATCTATTCTAAAAGCAATAATTGGAAATATGGTCAAAGATTTATGCATATGGATATTCATTTTAGTATTATTTATGGCAGTGACTATCTAAAAACAGCCTAAATGTTCAAAGAAGGGAATGGTTCCATGATTTATAGTCTCACCATATGATGGAATACGCACAGCCATTCAGAGTCATGTTCTGAGGCTGGGAACAGTGGTGGTGCACTTTAATCCAGCATTTGGGAGGCTGGGGTCAAAGTGTCTCTTTAGTCCAGGGTCTCGAGACCAACCTCCACAAATAAATAGCAAATCAATAAATTAACCAAATAAGATAAAAATAAATAAATAAAATGCTTTTGAAAAATATTTTAGCAGAAATTCTAAAGTAATGTTAGGAAGAAATTATAAGGACTGGGGAGATGGCTCAGTTGCCAAAGTGCTTGCCTCAAAAGCATAAGGACCTGAGTTTGGACCCCCCCCCCTAGTGCCCATGTAAAAGTGGGCATGGTAGCCAGCTCCTGTAATTCCAGGGCTTGGGAGGCACAGACCTGAGGATCCTGGGGTTTGTTGACCAGCTAGTCTAGTTGAACTCGTGAGTTAGGTTCAGTGAGAGACCTTGTCTAAAAAATCAAGGTGGAGAGTGATCGAGGAAGACACTTGACATTGACCTCTGGCACACACACACATGCACCTACACATAATATAGACATGCATACACACACATATACACACATGCACATAGACATGCATACACACACATGTACCTACACATAATATAGGCATGCACACACACATGCACCTACACATAACATAGACATGTATATACACACATACACCTACACATAATATAGACATGAACACACACAAACACATGCACCTACACATAATATAGACATACACACACATGCACCTACATATAATATAGACATGAACACACACACATGCACCTACACATAACGTAGACATGCACACACAAGATGCAGTGAAAAAATTAAAGGACCAGGACTGTACAGCTCAGCTGACAGAATGAGTAACTAGTGTGTACAAAGCCCTAGGTTTCATAAAATGGTGATGCTCACCTAGAATCTCAGCACTGGAGGTAGATCAGGAGTTCAAAGTCATCCTTGACTACATAGTAAGTTCAAGGCCAGCTTGGGATACATGAAACCTCATCTCATCTCAAAAAGAGAGAATAGAGAAGAGGAGATGGAGGAGCATTAGCCAAAGCTAAGGATGAAAAAACCATATGGAAACCTACTTACTTCGTAAAATAATTAAAAATATAAATTTGAGTCAGATGATATGTGTGTGTGTATTTAAACAAAAAGGTGGACTGGAGAGATGGCTCAACAGTTAAGAAGCTTGCCCGCAAAGCCTAAGGACCGGGGTTCGATTCCCCAGTACCCATGTAAAGCCAGATGCACAAGGTGGCACATGCATCTGGAGTTCGTTTGCAGTGACTAGAGGCTCTGTCACACCTATCTCTCTCTCTCTTTCCCTGTCAAATAAATAAATAAAAATATTTAAAAAAAACAAAAAGGAAGGAAGGAAATTATACATTTCGCTATATGCTAATAGTGAGTAGTGGGATTATAATCATTTATTTTTCTTATTTAGAAAGAAAAAGAAAGAGGGGAAGAAAGGATGAAGGGAGGGAAAGGAATTACACATTGCACTAGTAATTTAAGTGAGTGATGAGATTATAATATCTTACTGTTCTTTTCAGCGTTCTCTTAATTTTCTAAATTCTCTACAATTGGTTTAACTACTTTTACAATCTGAACTAGACGTTGCTTAGGAAAACTAGGATTCCACTCTCCACTCATCATCAGCACTTTCCTGCTTCTTAGAGTCCCTGTCAGTCACCTTTACAGACAGAGACATACCATGCGGCTCTTAGATTCCTCCCATGCTTTCTGGAACCTTCAAAGTCAACTCAGGGTCCAGCCCCTAGCTCTTTCTTCTGTCTTCTTTCCCAAAGCATGTCCTGTTCTCTCTCACATGATCTCAGGGCTTCGCACACCTCGTCCCTTCCACCTGGTGGCCTCTTGCTATCCTTCTCCAGTCCTGAAGCCCCGCTCTGGTGTTCTCTCTGATGTGACCCAAAGCATGTAGCTGACCTCCATCACTGCAGATAACCCCAGAAAACTGTGAGAACTCAGAGGCCACTCTTTTCCTCTCTTTCATCTTTATTTATTTCCAGATAGGATCTTGCTACATTGCCCAGGCTGGCCTTGAACTTGATCCTTCTTCCTCCTTTTTGCTTATTTTCTCAGCACCTAGCATAATTCCTGGCATGTAACCGATCTTTAAAGAATTAGATGAATGATTAACTTGAGAATTTCAGACTTTTCTACTCCTGTATGGTGATAGAGAGCAGAGGGAGAGAGCCATGACATTTCAGGATCAGAGAGACTCTTAAAGATTATCCAGAGGCTCCGGCGTAGCAACGTGATACAGCACTTGCCTAGCATGTGAAGCCCTGGGTTCAGTCATCACCAATGGGGGGAAAAAGTTATCTGATCTCATCCACTGTGTTTGAACTCCTTTTAGGAGTGATTGTCATCTGGTCTTGAGTACCTCCGAGGAGGGGAAACTCATTACTATTGAAAACAACCCTTGTCAGACATCTGATGGTTAAAAAATACTTTGGTACAATTAGTCCAATTCTTATAATGAGCCCAAATTAGCTTCAATTTCACCAATGTTCTTTGTAGTCCTCACGAGACAAGGGTGTTGCACCCTCTGCCTTTACCAGTGTTTCAGAAGCCTAGTCTGAGGTCCAGCTTACGCTCCCCTCCAGTCAATACAGATGATCTCTTATATGGTTATTATTAGGCTCATCATGAATTTTTGCCTTGTTTTGTTTTGTTTTTTGAGGTAGGGTCTCGCTCTAGCCCAGGCTGACCAGGAATTCACTATGTAGTCTCAGGCTGGTCTTGAACTCACAGCGATCCTCCTACCTCTACCTCCCAAAGTGCTGGGATTAAAGGCGTGTGCCACCACGCCCAGTTTAATCATGATTTATAATAATTTTTTTCAAGTATCTCCAGTGATTTTTTTCAATTGAATTTATTTGTTTATTCCCTATTCATTTACTTATAGGCGTGGGGGGTGCACTTCTCTTACCCCTGCAAACTACACTAGATGCATGCAGTATTTTTTTAAATATTTTATTTATTCATTTTCAAGCAGAGAGATACAGAAGAAAGCTAGAGATAGAAGAGAGAGAAAGCACCAAGGCCACCACCTTGTGGGTCTGGCCTATGTGGGCATTGGGGAATTGAACCAGGAGCCTTAGACACTGGAGGCAAGTGCCTTAACCGCTGAGCCATCTCTCCAGCCCATGCATGCAGTGTTTTGCATCCAACTTTACATGGGTGCTAGGAGTTGAACCCTGCTGGGAGACTGTGTAAGCGAGTGTCATCTCAGCCCCTTTTTAACCATTTTTAACATGTAAGACCTCTGTGGCTGACAACACCCTTTCACATATGCTCTGGATTGATAAAGAATGATGCCAGACATAACCTACGTAAGGCGGACACATGGGGCAAAACAGGGCGTTATGAAGATGAGCACCACTCAGCTGCTGGCCATAGAGCCCTTGGCTCTTTCCACTGCCAGGCCATGGCTCATGCATCTTGATCTTACACTGTGGGGTTTTACAGCCAAATTCAGAGCTTTATGTTGACTCTTTTCATCTACTATTTATTGAGTCCCTACTACGTACTGGTGGCAGACACCAGATATATACCTATCTTGACATCTTTTATCATGCATTTTATTCCTTGATAAAACTATAGGTGGACATTGCTATTTTTATTTGCAGTTAGGGAAGCAGCGGCGAGACACATAAGCAACTTTCCCAATGTTAAATAGTTTATAAGAGGCAGGATTGTTTCTCTTCTTCAAAGCCATGCTTTTCCTTGTCTTCTTTTCTTTTAATTATAACCATGTATCTTTCCGGGTGGTGGGGGGCAGAGAGATAGAATAGTATGATTTAGGAGCTTGCTGCACACCAGAGGCAGTGTTAAGAACGAGGCTCCTTATCCCAATCTCACAACAGTCCTGTGCAAGGCATCATTAACTTTCTTGCTGTCCACCTGTGATTCCTGCGGCTGGGAACATCCCAAAGCACCAAAGCAGAAGGGATACTGAGGTCTTCTGAGGCTCTTGAAGATCTGGGAGCCAGAGCAGAGCTCCATCTGCCAAGGGCAATGGGAAGGCAGCTGCCAACTCCATAGAGCCACCATAGGAACAGTCCCAGGGAGTGGTCTGTCGTACTTGCTCCCTTAAGGACAGACTAAAAGAAAGAAGAAAACAGGTATTCCAAACACAGGAATTTCCCCTTTTCTTTGGTATTAAAAGTGACAGCCTGGTTTCAAGTGCCTAAAGGGGGCCTGTTAGTCAGCTTTCCGTTACTGTAACAAATACCCAAGATAATCAACTTGTAAGGAGAGAAGGTTTGCTTTGGCTCACCGTTTTGGAAGTTTTAGTCCATGATCAGTTAACCATCTTGCACTGGGGCTTGGCAGGAATGTGTAGCTGAGCAAAGTTGATCACCTCATAGTCAGGGAGTAAAAGAGAAGTAGAAGAGGTTGGGGAGGGGTTTCCATGGTCCTCTTCAAGGAGCAGAAGCCTCACCTCTTAAAGTCTCCATAGCCTCCCATAGTCACTAAGCCTCAAACACAGGCCTTTGGAGGTTCCAGACACAAACTGAAACAGTGCCTGGAGTCCCCAGGAGGCTTTAGGTCAGAAAATTGGAAGTTGGTGCTCCCAAGTTGTACAATAAATCAAATCACATATTTGGTGCTTGCCCTGGGCCAGGCTTTCTGAGAGCAGGTAGAAACACAAGGAACGAAACCCCAATAAGACCCTTGCCCTGAAGAGGTTCAAAAGCCACTGATGACACCAAGACAGATGTATGGCCAAGACACTTTGGGCACATAAAGAATGCTCTAGGGCTGGAGAGATTGCTCAGTGGTTAAGGCATTTACCTGCAAAGCAGAAGGACCTGAGTTCAGTTCCCTAGTACCCATGTAAAGCCAGATGCACAAGCTGGCCCATGTGTCTGGAGTCACTTGCAATAGCTGGAGGCCCTAACATGACCATTCCCTCTCCCTCCCTCCCTCCCTCCCTCCCTCTCTCTCTCTCTCTCTCTCTCTCCCCCCCCCTTTCTATGTCACTCTCAAATAAATAATTTAAAAAAAAAAAAGAATGCTGTAGCCAGGCGTGGTGGCGCACGCCTTTAATCCCAGCACTTGGGAGGCAGAGGTAGGAGGATCACTGTGAGTTCAAGGCCACCCTGAGACTACATAGTTAATCCAAGTCAGCCTCAAAAAAACAAATTTAAAAAAAAAAAAAAAAAGAATGCTCTAGATCATACTAGAGGTGTCAAATGCCCAACCCAGGTTAGGAAGAGGTGACAGTGGGCAAAGTGGATCTGCACTCCAGGCAGAAGGATCAGCATGAGCAAACACACAGAGATGTGAGGAAGCATTCTTTGTTTAAAGGAACTAGGCCCTAGTCTGTGTTATGCGTGCACAGAGTGAGGGGCACAGGGCAGGACCCTGAGCCCCAAGTGGGTGCCAGGCCATGGAAGATCTGCTGAAGTTCTGATGAAGAGATTGCACTTGACTCTCCAGGTACTTCAAACCCCAAACCCCACATGGTCATTGTGGGCTCTGCTAGAAGCATGAACCACCCTTAGCCAATTCTTTCCATGGATTTGGGGACTGTCAAGTATCAGAGTGAGGTGGGCCCTTCTTTATCATTATTGCCATCGTGGTGTCTTCACGATAACCCAACCATACAACTTGGGATTGTAACCAGAAGCCAGCACCCTAAAGCCTGTGCATCAGAACATGCTCCTGGCATAGAAGGCCAAATGGTCACATCTACTATTATTTGTAGTCTGACATAGATCAACATTTTAAAAGTATAGAAAGCCAGGTAAGAGGCTGAGGGCAGGAGGATTCAGAGTTCAAGACCAGCCAGGGTGAGAGTCTCAAAAAAATTAATTAACTAATTTGACTTAAAAGGTATAGGGAACTAAAACAACAAAGAACATATCTATATTTTAAAAAAGAACATATCTAGGACAGAAATATATATAATATTTATTTATTTACTTATTTATTTAGGGTTTTTTTTCGAGGTAGGGTCTCACTCTCTCCCAGGCCTACCTGGAATTCACTAAGTAGTCTCTAACTCACAGTGATCCTCCTACCTCTGCCTCCAGAGTGCTGGGATTAAATGCATACGCTGCCATGCCCGGTTTATATCAAATGTTTCAAGCCTTTGAATTATGTAAAATGGAGCTGAGGAAATGGCTTAGTAGATAAAAGTGCTTGCCACCCCAAGTATGAGGGCCTAGGAGGTGCTGACTTGCCCTGAGTTCCATTCCCCAGCACCCCTGTAAACATCTGGGTGTGGCCAGTCTGACCAAAAAATACAGCAGCTATGAGTTCAGTGAGAGACTTCAAGAAAACACCCAGATGTGTGATAAGAAGGTCACTCAGTGTTCTCCTATGGCCTCAGTATGTGTGTGCACAGGATACAAACAGCTGCACATGTACGTACACACACACACACACACACACACACACACACATCAACACACATGAATTGTTCAAAGGAGGGGAAAGTGAACTATTGGTTTGACCAGGAACAGCAATGATGCTTTCTGTCTCCAGGATAAGATAAGGAGGAAGTGGGCAGCTTCATCCACTCTCCTGGGTTCATCTGCCTGGAGGATGCATCGCCCTCTGAGAAATGCACAGGACCTCCCATTGGCCGCACCTTGCTCTGTGGAGGAGCTCAGATAGACTCAAAGTGCGTGTGTCCTCAGTGAATTAGCAGCTCCACTCTGGCTCACTAAAGGGGATGTGGCTGTTGGATCACCAGCCTTTAGGGTTAACCTGCATTCGGGACACCCCAGCATTTCCTTTCATACCCCAACAGAGCAAGGTGAGATTGACCACTGTCCCCTGCTTCAGGCCAGGTGACCACCAAAGAGAAGGTCCCCTTGCAGGTGTGGAGGCCCACAGGGCGTAGGTGAGGCTTCAGATCAGAGAGCTCCCTTTTAAGAATTGGTTTCTTGGGCTGGAGAAATGGCTTAATGGTTAAGGCGCTTGCCCGCAAAGCCTAACAGCCAGGGTTCAATTCTCTAGTACCCACATAAGCCAGATGCACAAAGAGGCACATGCATCTGGAGTCCATTTGCAGTGGCTGGAAACCCTGGTGCACCCATTGTCTCTCGCTCCTTAAAAAAAAAATATTATTAAAGAAAAATATAAAAAAGTTGGCTTCTTTCACCTGCCAGCGAGGCTAAGGGGGAGCAGCTCAAAGAGCCCTTCCCAGGAGGCCATTGGAAGAGCTGCAAGTTCTCCTTCAGGACCAAGAAACTTAGTGGAGCTCTGGAGCCCCTTCCTACGCTGCTGCTGAACGTGGGTGCTCTTGCTGTCCAAAGTAGGAAAGCTGGGGTGGGCAGGGCTACTCTGCATCCCTGTCCCATGGCAAATCTTCTGTTCCTATTTGCTAGTGAGAGTGGAGGAGGCCAGCCAGGGGTGTCTGGATTGTGAGGATACCCTGAGGACAGAAAGAAGTCTTGTTTCGAGGGGGGGGGACCTGCTGATTTCTGAGCATCTTCCTGGATGTAGCCCTGTGCAGAGATCACTAAAGAAAGCACTTTGGACCCAGGCCATGGAGTCCAAGACTTTTTTCCACTTTTGTGTTTTGCTTTGTTTTTCGAGGTAAGTTTTCTCTCTAGCCCAAACTGACCAGGAACTCACTCTGTAGTCCCAGACTGGCCTTGAATTCAGGGTGGGGTGGGTGATCTTCCTACCTCAGCCTCCCCAGTGCTGGGATTAAAAACGTGAGCCACCACACCCTGCTCCAAGCACTGCTTTGAACTAGGTCCCCAGTTAGGAGCCTTTGTCAGATTGGAGCGAGTAGCACAACTTTGTTAGAACCCACTGTCTTTGGATGGACCCCGGCCTCTGTACACCTGAGCCACCACCCAAAGGCAGCGGCTGCCGCCCTCTCCCTCCGCTTCCTCCTGAGCTGCAGAGATGGAGAAGGACTGATCTCATTGCTTCACTCTCATGAAATGGCGCATCAGTAAGTGCTACTTAAGAAAACACATGGTCTGCCCCTCGAAAAGGCCCCCCTCTGCTGCTGTCGCCACCAACACCTTTCTTTATTCCGCCCAAACCTCACCAAGGGGAATTCGAAACAACTGTGGTGATAAATCCGCCTGCAGATAATTGGCAAGAAAACAACACTTGTGCAGTATATAACGTTTTATGGTTGTTTCATGTACTTTATTATAATACTAATGAGCAGTTATATATCAGAAGCTAACTGCACGCAGGATTAGCTTGTTAGCATGATAGGAAATGGCAGAGCAAACAGTCCAGGCCCCTCGCTCCCTGCATGCTTCCCCCACCCTCCCTCCCTACCCCTCGGTCCCATTTGCACTCAGTAATTAGTATGCAAATTAGGCCCCGGGACCACACAAGTTCTAGTATATTACAAGGGCTTTATTATGCTCTTGTGAGTACATGACTGAAACGGCCCATGACAGAGTTTATCTCACTAGCTCTGTCTTGCTTTCCCTTTATCTCTTTCTCCCATCTACCCCTCTGAAACCCACACACACCCTCCCTTTCCTGGTCTACCAGCAGCCTCTTCCTATCAGACCTTCAAACATGACAGTGGTCCACCATGCCTTCCCGCCTGGATTGGAACATGCCCAGTGATGGGAAGCAGGATCCTTCTAGAAGCCATGGCTCCATTCCAATCACCATACTAAAACCAAGTCTCCCTTATTCTGTGTGTTTGTGTGTGTGACACTCTTTTCAGAATTTGTTGAGAGTCATGAACCCCCTTCAGAAAAAAAAAATACATATTCACATAAACACAACATTTTATGTTCAGTTTTAGGTATCCTGAATCCATATGAAGAGATACAGACTAATTGCTTCATATTCAGCCAAAATTTGCCTGTCTTAATCCTCATCATGGGATGATAGTTAAACCTTTTGAATCTCTTCAGAGGAAATCTATTCTCTTTACTACATAAACTGGCAAATACCTGGGAATTTCTCTGATACTTTTCGGTGTTCTTTCTCAAAATTCCCTAGTAGATGATCATAAGTCATGTTTTCAGATATCTTTCTATCCTGACCTTGAACAAGATGAAACTCAGGTCCCAGCAGATTACCCTCTGGATCTGTGGCGTGAACAACCCTCCTTTGTTTTGCACACTACCTCTGCTAATGTGGTTAGAAGACACCGAACTCCCAGATCTCCTTCCCATCCTTTCTTCTCAAGGCATCCAGGGTGCATTTCTGGAATTTATATTTTTTAGCCAGTATGTAGAACCATTACTTTCTGTGTTAAATTTCATTTGTGTTCCAATCTGTGGCAGTGACTTTTGAATCCTAACTCTATATTCTATCTAGTTGTTGGTACCCCAGCCTTATCTCACTATAAACTTGTTAACTATGTTGTTTATGGCCTTACGTTGTTGGTAAAATAGCTGAGCAGAGCTAGGGACAAATCCCATCACATGTCACTGGAGACCTTTTTACCAACACTGATCAATAGTCTTTGGGTATGGTTATCCAGCCAGGCTCTGTCTAACTTGCTTTCTCCTGTTTCTCACTCATCCTCTTTTCTCTGTCTGCTTTACCCTACAAAGGCTTTTTTAACATGTACCTGTCAGCTTTCTGTCACTGTGATGACAAAATTCCTGAGAGAAATTAATTTATAGGATGAAAGGTTTATTTTGGTTCACAGTTTCAGAAGTGTTAGTCGAAGGTCCTGAGGCAAGACAGAATCTCACAGGACAGAGGAGCAGGTGACCCAGAAGACTACTCTTACCTCTCAGTGGCCAAGAAGAGGGGGAGGGGCTGGACACAAGAGGTCCTGTTTGAAGCACATCCCGGTGACCTATTTCCTCAACTAGATCTCACACCACCTAATAGCCCATTTAGCTGGGAACTCATTATTGTATTAATCTATTGACGAAGTTAATTCCCTTATGAGTCATCATCTCTCCTAGTGCCATGTAGCTGAGGGGGGTCCCCACTGAGTTGAGGACCAAGCCTTCAACCTGTGACCTTTGGGGAGCATACCTCATATCTGAACCATAATACCACAACCACCCCCAACATCTCATCTTGAACCTATATTTTCCCTTAAAGT
Source organism: Zapus hudsonius (assembly GCA_004024765.1). NCBI lineage: Eukaryota > Metazoa > Chordata > Mammalia > Rodentia > Dipodidae > Zapus > Zapus hudsonius. The sequence continues at coordinate 23,509 of PVHP010014162.1, read as the reverse complement.
ACTCTCATTTTCCTTTTTTAAAAAAATTATTTATTTGTGAACAGAGAGGGGGAAGAGAGAGGAAGAGGATGAATGTGGGGGAATGGGCGTGCCAGGGCCTCCTGCCACTGGAACAAACTCCAGATGCATGTGCCGCTCTGTGCATCTGGCTTTATGTAGGTACTAAGGAATCGAACCCGGGCCATCAGGGTTTGCAAACAAGTACCTTTAACCACTGAGTTATCTCTCTAGCCCTTATTTTCCTTATTTGCTCCTGTCCTTCACTCTTTGAAGGACCCATCTTACACCTTCTCACATCTCCTCCAGAAGCGAGCTGACTGGTCAGGCTTCTGTCCTCAGCACTGCAGTGAATGACTCTCGCAAACATCAGTAATGACCTCAGAATTCTCAAATCGTGAAAAATCTTGTCTGGATTTTTGTTTTGTTTTGTTTGTTCATTTGTTTGTTTGGGGTGGTTTGGTTTGGTTTTCCTAGTTAGGATCTCACTCTAGCCCAGGCTGACCTGGAATATACTATGTAGTCTCTGACTGGCCCCTAGCTCTGCCTCCTGAGTGCTAGGATTAAAGGCATGCGTCACCACACCCAGGTTGTCTGGATTTTCTTGCCTATTTAATTTCACTTTTACATTTGGCACTAGAAATCTCTTTTATAAAAGCTTTATTCTAGTGGCCTGCCATGAAGCCCAGGGTCACCCTCATAGACCTTGGCTGACAGCATTCCTACTCACTCGGCACTTGATCCAAAAGTCTTCAGCTTTTCACCTATAGATCTGTCTTCCTTCTTTTTACTCATTCATTGCACATTTACTCACCCAAAATAAGTGCTATGGGGGTTGAGATAACTCGGCAGTTAAAGGTGCTTGCTTGCAAAGCCTGACAGAGTTTGATTTCTTAGTACTCATGTAAAGCCTGATGCACAAAGCAGCACATGCATCTGGAGTTTGTTTACAATGGCAAGAGGCTCTGGTGTGCCCATACACACACTCTCTCTTTCTCTCTCTCTACTTCTCTTACTCTCTCTCTCTCTCTCCCCATGTGTGTGTGTGTGTGTGTGTGTGTGTGTGTGTGTGTGTGTGTGTGTGTGTGTTTCCCTTTCTCTCAAATAAATAAATAAAAATATTCAAAATAAGTGCTGAGGAGGAGCCATTCCTTATCAGAGTAAAATACAAGGATTCAGATAGCAAGAGTCTCACCTTCAAGGAGCTCAAGCTAAAAGTCAAATCCAGTGGGGTGAGTGCCTGAAACGAGGAGAGGTATGAAGACGGATCTTATGAAAGCCCATAGAAACGAGGGATCGGAGCTGGAGAATGAGATGTTTCACAGGAAAGTAGTACTAAAAGTCACTGAAGTTACATCTCCAAACCTGCCTTCTCATTGGTCAGGTGCATGGCTGACACTCCGGATTCTGTTAAGTCCCACCTCCACCTTGCTTCTCTCACTCTGCTCCCCATTCTGTTCACAAGTCTTTCCAAAATACACATTTTGTTCATTCAGTTTATTTTGTTTTGTTTTCTTAAGGCAGGGTCTTGATATGTAGCCCAGGATGACCTGCAATTTCCACCTCCTGAGTGCTGGATTACAGGTGAAAACCCCATCCGGCCCAGGGAAATCTTATTCTTTGTAAAATTCTGGGTGACTCCTTCTGCCTCCCAGATAAACTCCTAACTCGAGCATGGCATGCCCTGTCCATTTCACTCCTTGACTATCTGACTAGCCTATTGCCTGGCTGGTGGTCTTGGGGCTGTCTATTGGCCAAAAGCAATTCAGGACATAGAAGGCACTGGCTTCCCTTCCTCATCCAAGATCTAAAAGTCTGTACTGATGGCTTCCCAAGGATACCTCTGAGCAGCCTTCCTTTCCCACTGCCCACAGCAAGACCTCGAAGCACCCATAGACAGAGAACAGGATGGAGGCTGCCCAAAGGGGACGATTAGAAAGGAAGATTCTAGAAAACATGCACATGGAATAATGGGCTTCATGAATACTTAGCATAAGGAAGAGAGGGGAAAAAAATCTGTGTAGCAGGCAGTTTTTGTAAAGCGTTGAACTGTGCCACACATCACCCCCTGACAGGCCCTGATGTTAGCTCCTAGAATGGATCACAAGAGACTCATTAGAAAAAACAAATATTATCGCACGCTGAAATGATTTATGGAGAAAAATGAAAAATTTTGTGTGGTTGCGTTCCCTCTCACTCACTCCCCCTCTCCTCTGCCTTCTTATGGGGAAGTTATTTATGGCTCCAGACCCTTAACAAGAGAACAGCAAAGCTCCGAGCTGATCACTCCTGCAAACTGCCTACATTTGATTTTTATTAGTGACTTAAAGCTTCCTTTTTTTCCTTTATTGTCCTGGGTGAACCAAAATGCATTTTAATGCCTGCTCTTCAGGCCAGAGGAGAAATGCGTATGTGCCTCCCACACAAGCCAGCCACTCTGGTGTCTCTGTCCAGGACTGAAGGTGATACAGGAAGAGAGGAAAAACACCAAACTCTTGGGAGATAGCAAGCCAGGTACCATGAATGGGGCATGAATGGCATGTCTCCCTGGTGTGGAGGCTGCCGGTGTAAACCAACGGGTTTGCTCCTTGAGGCAGAGACTTAAGTTAAGTTTCAGATAAGGAAAGGGGATGGTAATTAATGTTGATTGCTATGTTTGCAATTTGCCTGGTTTCCTCTAGGTGTTTCTCTTAGATGATTTTACTTAATCTTCCTAACAGCTGGGAGTTAGGTAGCCTTATGGAACCTCAGAAAAGTCAAGTGATTTAACCAACCACACAGCTAGTAATCAACGGAGCTGAGGGTCAACTGCAGGCCCATCCCAAAGCATCCACCCGATTGCACATCATCTGCAGGTAGGATCAGAATGTCTCCTGAGCACTCACGGGAAGATCCTCAGCCATCCTCTTGCAGGTCATCCCCTGCTGGGAGTTCTGCTTTTCAAGGCCTCCCAGTAGGAAATTGGTGATGATATGCCAGGAAATGGGACTGTGATGGCTCCAAGCATCTCCAGGTGAGTCGGTGTGACCCCCTCCTTGTCTCTAATTTACTCCCGATCATGGAAACCCTCAGCATCCCTCTATCCAGATGTTTCCTGTGCAGTGTTGTTATATATAAAATGGCTCAGTGGGTAAAGTGCTTGCTGCACCAGCATAAAGGCCTGAGTGTGGAGTCCCAGCACTGCCTCTGTAAAAGGCTGGGTGTGCTGACTTTCATCTGTAAGCCCAGCATTTGGGAGGCAGAGACAGGAGAGATCCTGGGGTTTGATACCAGTCTAGTCTAGTCAGGTAAGCGAGTTCTGGGTTTAGTGAGAGACCCTGTCTCAAAAAAAATAAGGTGGAGAACAACTGAAGAAAAAAGACACCCAAAGTCAGCCTCTGGCCTCCACATTCATGCGCACACGTGTGCCCCCACACACAAACACAAATACACACATACCGCACACATAGATACATGTAAAATAAACTCAATCTTGAGAAATTCCTCTTAAGAACAATTGTAACTTTTGAAGTCCCTCAAGTGGAGTGTGACCCTTGCTTCCCTGACTGTGGTGATCAGAACCCAGGCTTCAGGAGGCCTGCCTGACCTCTGTGGTCATGGCCCTCTGTCCCGTACTTTGATCTGCTAGGCTCTCCAGTCTCTCCAGCTGCTTCTCATACACATGATGCCAGCACTGGCCAAGAACGGAGTGGGCACCAGTGCAGGTCCCAGGAACCCCTCAAGGAAGCTTTATTAGTATCATTTGTCTTCTTTCTAGATGTTTCTATTCTGATTCCTATCATCAATCAGACAGTTAATAAAGATACACAAGAAATCTCAGCCAGAGCTGACAGACTTTCATCTGTGGCTGGGTTCCTCTGATCCAAGGATGTGGCCTCCCTGAGGACATCAGTGGAGGGTCACACATTCAGCCTTGAGTGAGGAGACTTGGAAAAATGCCCTGCTAATCATGCCTCTACACTTTAGGCGGTTGCACAGAGAATGTCAAGAGTGAAGTGGTCACCATGAAGTAAGGATCTACTGTAAAGATGACGGGAATGATGGCCTGGGTTCCTGAGGGCAGATAATCTTAATCTCCATAATTTGCCTTGAGGAGAAACTAGGGTCCCAGGAAGAAATAATGTTGTTATTAACAAGAAGCGCAACGCCTGAGAGGAGAGGCTGTGCCTCCATGTGACCCATAACTCATTCTGACATCTCTACTAAGAAGAGGCTGCAGAGGAAGGAGCCACCCATTCTCCTGACCCCCACCTTGATCTAATCCACAGAAGAGCAGGGATCCCCCCCCCACATACACACACACCTGCCTTAGGGTCCTGCCAACATCTCCTCCTGAACCCCTCAATTCTCCTTTAGCACACTGTGCCTGGAGAGGAGAGTGAAGAGTTGGAGAAAGGAGCCAGCACCCCCGGGTTCTGGGGGACCAGAGCTTCCCCTTGCTGCCCCAGCTTCAGCCCTTTCCTGGCCTGCTCCCCAGCATGCCCTGCTGAGCCTCATTCCTGGAGGGTCCGTCTCTTGGCAGGGTTGCTAGGTGCGGTGGGGCGCCTGCCACCCTGGGGCTGGCCGAGGCTCTGCCTGGAGACCGTTGGGGAGGCTGGGAAGAAGGAGTTGCATTATTTGGTTGATCCCTCCCTCCCTCCCCCAGCCTCAGCACAGTGAGCTTTCCGGAGGGATGGTTATGAGCCAGCCCATCCCCAGACCTTCCTCTTTGTGCAGAGACCTCCCCATCAGACCCCCCACCTTTGCTGGCTTCCCCCTTCCCCCTTCCCTCCGGTTCAGCAGAGCCAGAGTTAAGCCCGGGGTTAATGCCCAGTGACACCTGCAGGTTGGCTAGTGTTGTTGACATGGGGGTGGGGGGAGGGGAGGGGGCGATGGGGGAGATCGTTGGTGGCTTTATTATGGAGAACTCAGCAGGCCTGGGGCCTTCTATTGTCCAAGTGGCAAATAAATAAATAGGAGAAAGTAAGTCTTCCCCATGGCTTACCGACGGGAGGTTAACAGCTGGACATGACATGACAAATTGGGCATTTTTCTTTGGGGACTGATCCTTACAGCAGCTAGCAGGGAGAATGGGGGGGGGGGGTGGAGAGAGAGAAAGGGAAAAAAAAGCTAGCCAGAGCACAGAGCGAGTTAGTCACAGAAGATGTTGGAAGCCCTGTGTGTGTGGACATGAGTGTGTGTGACTGGGGTGTTCAGAAAACATAGCAACATATTTTGGATTAAAAAAAAATTAAAACAAGCATTTTATGTTCCTACCTTAGAAATAAAGCCTAGAGCCCTGGCAGCTAGGTATTGGCTGTCTGGGAGATACCCCTGGGGTCTGTCATGGACTCCTCCCTTCCTGCCAAATGGAAAATCAAAAAGTAGACACTAGCTCTGTCCTAAAGGTCCCCTCCCTCCAGGTGGGTGGTGTTACCAGGCAGCTGAAGATGATGGGAAGGAGTAAAAGCTGTGCCATCCGTGCCCCATTGGCTGGAACTGGTCCCAACTGGACAGCGGAGACTTCCATTTGTCTCTGTAGTTGGGGTCAGGAAGCAGCAGCCCTCCCTGGCCCTGGCCCACCTTCTTCTTCCCCAGAGAGTGTCCAGCAGCAAATCTGAAGGACCAGATGAACATCTGCCACCACTGGCCTAGGCTCTGCCTGGAGACCATTGGGGGATGCTGCGACTCAAACAGTGACCTGAGTTACCAGTAGCCAATGGGAGTGTGGGTGGGAGAGGGCTTGATCTGTACTGGGGCCCAACACTGGTTAAACTGAGGTGTAAGGACCACCTTCTTCTGAAGCAGTAGGCTGATGTAGTCAATAGCTTATGCTGTGGAGTCAGACAGATTTGAATTGGGTCCTGTTCCTCTTCTTAGCCCTGTGATCATACATGCTATTTAATCTCTTTACAGGCAAGCACCTTAACCGCTGAGCCATCTCTCCAGCCCTCAATCTCTTTAAACCTCAGTTTCCTTCAGGTGAAATGGGGATACTCTTAGTATCTTCCACTAGGCCACTGTGAGGTCTAAATGAGGTCTAATGCATAGTGCAATTTGGCCCCTGAGAAATCCTTTATGAAAGTCTCTTAGTACTGCTCTGAGTCTGACCAGGCTGTTCCTTCTGTCTGTTGCCCTTTAAGATTGACTGGGCAGGGCTAGAGAGATGGTTCATCGGTTAAGGTGCTTGCCTGCTAAACCTAATGACCCTGGTGGTTCAATTCCCCAGTACCCATGTAAAGCCAGATGCACAAAGTGGAGTTTGTTTTCAATAGCTGGAGGCCATGGTGTGCCCATTCTCTCTCTCTCTCTCTCTCTCTCTCTCTCTCTCTCTCTCTCTCTCTCTCTCTCTCTCTCTCTCTCTCTCTCTCCTTGCAAATAAATAAGTAAAATATTTAAATAGGCAGATCTATGGAGCTGTCTTCTGGCAAGAGAAGAAAGCACAGTGTAGTCTACATTCACGGACGTTTTATCTCCTTGATCTCTAAAGACCAAGAGTCCAGTTAGCCCAGAGGGAAAATCAACTCCTTCCAGGCTTGTGATGCCAGCTAAAGGCTGCAAAAAAATGCCCATACCCACCGTGTGGGGGAGCCTAGCCAGTATTCCAAGGGCACCCAGAGGCAAAAGCCAGCTTGTGCTTTTCAAGAGTAGTGGCTGTGCATTCTTTTGGAAAGAATATTCTCCCTCTGGAACCACAGGAAAACAGGGGAAAGGCTGGATTTATTAATTCATCTAAGAAATGTTTATTGAGCATGCACCAAGCTTCAACACAGCTCTCAACCCTGTACCCAAAAAGGGTGAAAAGTCTAGCCGTCATGGAATGTATGCTGCAATTCTCAGAGTTGCCTGCACCTCTTACATGCACTTCTCAGCATGCCCATGGTCTTTTGGTGTTTTGTTTTTGTTTTTATTTGGGGGGGCGGGGTGTTCAAGGTAGGGTCTTGCTCTAGCTCAGGCTGACCTGGAATTCACTGTGTAGTCTCAGCTTCTTTTGTGATTTTTGATGCTCATCCTTTTGGATGCAAGTGAGTCTTCCCCTTGGAAGGGAGGCTGCTTCTGAAGATCCCTGGAAGCTTTCCTGGAGGAAAGGAAAAGAAGAGCCAGGCGTGGTGGCACGTGCCTTTAACCCCAGCATTTGCAGACAGAGCAGGGGAGCTGTGTGAGTTCAAGATCAGCCTGAGACTACGTAGTGAATTCCAGGTTAGCCTGGGCTTGGGGGGAAAAGGAGGCTGGAAAGATGACTCAGTGGTTAAGGCGCTTACCTGAAAAGCCTAACAACCAGGATTTGATTCCCCAGTATCCATGTAAAGTCAGATGTACAGTACACATACATCTGGAGTTCATTTGCAGCAGCTGGAGGCCCTGGCACACCCATTCTCTCTCTCTCTCTTCTCTCTCTGCTTGCAAATAAATAAAGTATTTTTTAAAAAAGAAAGGGGCAGGGTTGGAGAGATGGCTCAGCAGTTAAGGCACTTGCCTCCAGTGCCTAAGGCCCCAGGTTCAATTCCCCAGGACCCACATAAGCCAGACCAATAAGGAAGGTGGTGGCCCTGGTGCTCTCTCTCTCTCTCTCTCTCTCTCTCTCTCTCTCTCTCTCTCTCTCTCTCTCTCATTCTCTCTATCTCTGCTTGAAAATGAATAAATAAAAATTTTTAAAAATGAAATAAAAAGGGGCAAAAGGAGCATGAAGAAGGATGCTTCCACAACATATTGTACCCTTACCCCACGCCCAAACCCTCAGGCACTGGGCATATATACTGTCTAATTCCACGCAGACAGCAAGCTTCAGAGGAAGGGGCTTTTCCAAGCTTCTTAGCTAGGAAATGATAGGAACTGAATTTGAGTCCAGAGCTTTTGTTCTTTCTTTTCTCCATAATCCCTCATACTGGTATGCTGGAAAGATGGGGTCTGGGAGAGCTGCCCAGAGTACAGAGGAGTTTAAAGGACCAAGGACAAGAGAAATCTAGGGGGCCTGGAGGTGGGGGAGACCTCTGAGCTTCCCTAAAACCACATGGGTGTTTAGAATGACCTCTTCATTTAAATACCTTTCTGGGGCAGGGAGACGACTTATTGGTAAAGTGCTTGCTTTGCCTTGTAAGCATGAGGACCTGAGCTCAATCCCCAGAATCCTCGTGAGCATTGCCAAGCATGGTGGTACACTTGCAATCCAACACTGGTGAGTACAGACAGGAGGATCCCTAGAGCTCACTGTCTGATTGGTGAGCTCCAGACCATGAGAGATCCTGTCTCCAGAGGATGTGACCAGCAGACCTGAAGAACCCACCCAAGGTCATCTGGCCTCCACAAGTATCCCCACCACATACACACACACAGGCCCACACACATATGAACACTCTTACACACACCAAATATGAAAAAAAACCACCTTTCTGTGTGGTTCTCTGCTTTCTGGTAAGTTCTTCTGCACAAAAAAAGGGGCAATCTGAAGCTGAGAGACAGATAGGGGCTACGGGACCAAAGGGGTGAAAGAGCCAGCGTGTCTAGAACACATGTAACAAAGGCAAAAAGCGAAGCATGCCTTGACAACCGCTACTCATGGGCAGATGAGGTCATGGGAGAACTGGGGAGCTCACCCTGCCTTGGATGCTCTGACCACTAACCTGCCCACAGTTACTACCAAACCCCCATCTTCTCCTCAGGGGCCCCATGTCAGGACTTCTACCTGAAGAATCACCTGTACCTTAAAGGTCTGAAAGAAAAAGCCACTGGGAAGGGCGCTTTCTCCTTCCAGGAAGTCCCTTCCCCCAGCCCCCTGCTACTCACACCCCGATATAATATTCCACGTTAGAGCTCATAAATGCTGCTGCGGGTCCCCAGCCTGATTGAATTTGGAAGCCATTGTTTACAGACGTCTGGCTGTACAGGGGGATTTATTGAATTTTCCATGAAATGTTGCTCCCCTAATGCTGTAAAAGGCAAGCAGCCCACATCAGAGGAGTCCTGCGTTACAGGATCATGTTACCCCGAGATGGAGTGCGGGCTTCACAGTCATCAATGCACCAGCCTCTGGCTCTGAGCAGACAAGAGAGGATCACACTGGACACCTTTCCTGCCACCCCAGAGCTGGGACTTCTAAGCCAGCCTCTCCCCCTCCCTTCCCCTCACCCCACTTCCAGTTAGTTGAGGCCCCAGAGACTCCATCTCAAACCTGTCTTTCCCAGCCCACCGTCCTCTCTATCCCACCTGCTCCAAAGTCCTGCTCTGAGGCAGTAGCTAATCCTCTCCTCCCTGCAGTTCTTCCTTGCCTGACCTAAGCCCGAATCACATCCATCAGTGCAGGTGCCACATAGCAGGTGTTCAGTAAGGGAAGGAAGAACGCAGGAGAGATAGCTCCGAGAATCTCTGGAAAACACACACACACACACACACACACACACACACACACACACACACACACAGCAAACTCCAGGATGAGCAAGAGACTCCAGCTTAAATAAGAACAGGCACAGCACTCGGGAGGCAGAGGTAGGAGGATCACTGTGAGTTCGAGGCCATCCTGAGACTACATAGTGAATTCCAGGTCAGCCTGGGCTAGAGCGAGACCCTACCTCAGGTTGGGGGGGGGACAGAAAGAAGTACAATGGCATGGGATACCCTACAGTCTGCACATGGGGCCCCGTATGAACGCATTACTGGTACAGACACCACACAACACATTACACATACTGACACAAGAGAAAATGAAAGAGCCTGGGGGGGGAGGTGGCAGTGGTTAGAGGTTCAAAGCCTGCTGGCCCAGGTTCAATTCCTCAGCCACCCACTTAAAGCCAGACATACTTTTATTTCCCCTGGAGGACAGATCCATGGTGTTGAGGAGTGTCACAGGTTGAAAGAGACCCTTCCTCATGGCAGCTGACACGAAAGGCGCTAGACACTGAACATGAGAGGCCACACGGGCCAGCAGCCCTGCGATAGATGGAAGGGAGCTGTCCTAGTGTGGACAACAACTTTTCCCTGTATTACAAAACCCGTTCTTAAAACCTCCATCACCCTTTGCATTTCTATCCCCTCCACCGCCTCACTCACTGCCCAGAGGTTTATTTCTATTTAACCACCTCCACTTCTCACCAATGGCTCATTTCTGCCATCATCCTTACTCTTTATTGAATCTGCTCTCTAGAAAGTCATTCATCCGAATCCCAAGTCCAATTCCCACCCTCCTTGGATTCTCTAAGCCTGCTCGCCACCTTCCTAAAACCTTGTCTTTATTCTGTCTGCATCTCTCCTACCCTGCCCTGGCTCTCCTTGCCCACAGCTCCTTCACCCTGGTCTCCATCTGCCCACCCTAAAGAAAAGGAGGTGTTCCCCAGTGTTCTGTCTTTGACCCTCCTCCTCTCTGTGCACTTTAATCTGATGAGCTCATCGCTCCTGCGCTCAGCTATCATCTTTATTTAGAGGACTCCTGCATATAAAGCTCCAAACCTGACCTCTTGCTGCTCTGCTCCCATTTTTCCAGCTGCCTGCTGGATGTCCTCCGTGCTGTGTCCCACAGACATCTCAAAATTGAATCTCTCCCCTCGCCCCACCCCCTTGATAATGCCCCTTCAATGGGCCTTATTTCTGTTGATGGCATTATCCTCTCAATTACTCAGTTATGACATCCTGAAGTGGCCCTGCGGAGAGACGCTCTAGGCCTCCATACCGACCCATGCTGACTCTCCCCCCTGGGCTCTGCACACGCGCATGAGCACACACCTTGATCTCTTTCTTTCAGTTCCTCCTTACCAGGCACAGCAACACCCAACTTTCAGGTACCTAAACCGGAAACTTAGGTAATCCTCCATCTTCTCTCTTGGCCTCACATCTCCCATGTCCCATCGGTCACTTGATCTTATAGCCTCCTTATTGTCTCCTTGTTTATGGCTTTTGATCCCAAGCTCCTATGTCACACTCCTGGGTCCTCAGTGTCCTGTGTCTCCCTCACATTGTCTAAAATCCCTCCCAGCTTATGTCCACCATCCATCTCTCTCCCTGCTCAAATATCATTGCTAAGACCTCAGTAAGCAGCTCCTCACTGTTCCGTCTTAGCACCCAAGCTCTCTGATGCCTGGGGCGCTCACCTGTCCCCAAGTGTTCCATCCAGCCTCCATTTGGTACTCTCCTGATCATTCTTCAAGACCAAACTTAGAGGTTCCGCCCTGTGTGATGTATCTTCTAGTCCCTTCAGCTGTAAATGAGCTTTCTCTCCAAACAACTCCTGCTCTTTATCCGGCCCTTTCAGAGCAGATGGGTGCAGCGGCACAGTGCTGTGAGTCCATGGCCACCTCCCCCAACTAGACAGACTCATGGATGTCACCCTCCCCCCCACCACCATCTAGTACAATGCCTCATAGGCAGGACACTCTAAGGCCAAAGTTAAGCAAAAGAGGCAGAGGACTTTGATCTTCAAATTGGATTTTTGTCTCTCTTCACCTTTTCTTTTAAAAATTATTTATTTATTTATTTGCAAGGAGAGAGAGAGAGAGAGAGAGAGAGAGAGAGAGAGAGAGAGAGAGAGAGAGAATGGGTGAGCCAGGGCCTCCAACCGCTGCAAACAAACTCCAGAAGCATGCACCACTTTGTGCTTCTGGCTTTATGTGGGTATTGAGGAATCCAACCTGGGTCGTCAGGCTTTACAAGCAAGTGCCTTAACAGCTGAGCCATCTCTCCAGTCCCACCTTTTCTTTTAATTTATTTTTAATTTTTGCTGGTCTCTGTGTGTGTGTGGTATATGCCTCACTTGCATCAGGGCCCTTGTCTGGAGTGGCCAGAGTAGAACGTCGCTCTTTGCCTGATCTTGTTTTTGATCTAGAGCCTCTGCCTCTGCTTCCCTACAGGACTGGGCTTCCAGGCACACATGATCACACCCAGCTGTTTTACATGGGATCTAGAGATTTGAACTCGGACCCTCATGCTTGCACAGGGAGTGCTCTTAATTGCTGAACCATCTCTCCAGCCCACCTATCTTCCCCCCACCCACCCAGGTAGGGTCTCTCTCTAGCCCAGGCTGACCTGGAATTCACTATGTAGTCTCAGGGTGGCCTTGAACTCACAGTGATCCTCCTACCTCTGCCTCCTGAGTGCTAGGATTAAAGGCGTGTGCCACCACACTAGCTTCTTTTTTTTTTTTTTAATTATATTTATTTATTTGATAGAAAGACAGAGAGAAAGAGGCAGACAGAAAGTAAGTATAGGCATGCCAGGGCCTCCTACCACTACAAATGATCTCCAGATGCATGCACCACTTTGTGTATCTGGCTTTACATGGGTGCTGGGGAATTAAACCAGGGCTGTTGGGCTTCACAAACAACACCTTTAATCACTGAGTTATCTCCCCAGCACTCTCTTCACCTTTTCCGTAGATTCCAAGATGGTAGTCTCTTTCTTGTTCCTAGATTGAGTCCCAGCGTTTCCCCTGGGATGAAGTTTGTCACCAGCCACAAGTTCCTGAAGTCTTGGAAATCTCCTTCTTGATCAGCTTGATGTCTCCTCCCTCCAGTCTGTCCTCCATTGCAGTGACCTGTCCCTCCCTTCTTCCATCTGTCTCTTTCTTGGGACTCCAGTGGGACTGAAGGGCCTCAGAGGGAAAACACATGTGTTCCCCACTTAGGCAAACATGCCACACTGCAGGGGTGCCTGAGGAAGGGGTCTGTAGCCAGGCTTTGAGATAGTACCCACACTAGTTTCTTAGCTGGCAGACCGACCCCCTTGCCCTGAGATGGGGGTAGGCAGTGGCTCCAAAGAGAAATGGTGGGATGTTGTTTTCTCAGATTTCATTGGTTTATTTATCCTATGCCTGGGCACCATCTGTCCAACTTCCAAAAAGAGAGACAGCCAGGGCTGTAAGCCACCATAGGAACCTTGTCTTCAGCCAGCAGCTCTGCAAGGCCCTGGAAGTGAGCTAAGTTTGGAGTTTCTCTCCTGCATAGCAAAAGCCTAGGAAGGCCTTAAGTTTCAGTTGCCCGAGGAGATAGAAAGAGATCAAATAGGTCAAGAAGAGAGTACAGGCACAGACCTGGGTCCTCCTAACTCCTGTCAGGTATCCCTCCACAGACCTCTCAGTGAGACTGGGAGGTCCAAGGGGTCTTGGAGAAGTGGGCCAAGGCCAAACCAATGCAGAAACCGAGAGGCTCCAGGTTGGCCCTCCTACTAGAGCTAAGAATGACAGGAGTGGGAAGGAGATGTTTAGGATGATGGAAAGATTATCTCAGGGGACCCTGCTGGGTGCCAGTCTCATGCACATTAACTGGTAGGGTATTGAATGCTATGCAGTGAATTGGACACCTCAGTTCCCTGAACTCAGAGACAATGGACAAAACCCTTACCCCAGGTGCCTGGGAGACTGGGGACTTCTCATCAGTGATGGGCTGATGGGAGGAGGAAGAAATAAATGGGGAAAACAAGGTACTCTGAAGAGATGCACAAAGATGACTTTCTGTCTATCCTTTAGGGGCAACACAGAGGAGAATATCCAGAGTCCCCTATATTACCCCCCACCATGCCACTCTGTGGTCAGGTTGGACCCCTGTTCATCTGCCCCCTCTCTTCACGCCCTCCCCCAAATGTCTGTGCTCTACCTCGAGTCACATGGAGACATGGCAGCAGGGCTCACGCTTCTCCCTCCAGAGCTCAGACAGCTCATGGCTTTGGACATTCCCATCAATCCACTGCTGCAGAGCAGAAACTCCAGTCCCTGTCCTCCCCCAGCCCCTGCCAAAAGTGACCCTCTCCTGCCCTCTGTGCTTCAGAGCGAGGCACTTCTGCCTTTATTTATCACCGCATCTAATCAGCCTGCAAGTCCTATCCATTCTTTCTCTTATCCTTTCTCCTCCCACTGTTCCCAGCTCCAAAGAACCCTAGTAACTGTTTCAGACTTAATTTCCTCCTTTTTGGTTGTTGTTATTGCTACAGGGTACAAGTTTGAGGCTAGAGAAAACTTGCTGCGTAGCTGAGGATGACTTTGAACTTTTGGTCCTTCTACCTCTACTTCCTGAGGGCTGGGATCAGGTGTGCATCCCCACATCCAGTTTATGTGGTACTGGGAATCCCAACCCAGGGCTTAGTGTGAGTGTATGCTAATCAAACTCTAACTGGCCTGCATCCCCAGCCCTTTGGTTCCTTTTTCAATGCAAAATGAAAAAACACAGGACTCAGCATCAGGAATACCTCTATGTGATTTTAGTCCCTACCACACTGAAGCTATGTGACTGGGAACCTCAGTTACCCATCTGTTAAGTGGGCCAGCATACTATTTCATGGGACAGAGTGAGGATTCAAGAAAGCATGAGGTTAGGAAGGTGTTCTGTGCAATGCCTGGCATGCAGTAAGGCTCGGGAGATACAAGATTATAGAAGCATTACAAAGACTGTACAGAGAGGCCCCTCTGCAAGCTCCTAACCCAATGTTCCCAGTGTGAACACCTTACATTGTCATGGTGCTTTTAACCAAGCTAAGAAACAGCCCAAACTTTCATCTCAACACTCAGGAGTCTGGGGCAGGAAGATCATAAGGTTGAGCCTGGGTTAAAGAATGAGGCTTTGTTGTTGTTGTTGTTGTTGTTGTTGTTGTTGATTTTTTAAGGTAGAGTCTGGCTTTAGCCCAGGCTGACCTGGAATTCACTATGGAGTATCATGGTGGCCTCAAACTCATGGCAATCTTCCTCTGCCTTCCAAGTGCTGGGACTAAAGATGTGTGCCACTACTTACAGCCAGAATGAGACTTTCAAAACAATGTGTGTGCACATGTGTGTGTGTTCTTATGTATGTGAGTGCAGGCACACACGTGCCACGGTGTACATGTGATGGTCAGAGGACAACATCAGGTTGACACTGGTCACCTCACCTCCTTTGGGGCAGGGCTTCCTTTGATCTCATTCGCTGTTCTGTTCTGTGCTTCCCTCTCGCTGCCTGGAAATTCTCCTTCCTCTGCCTCACGGTCTCACTGCCAGAGTGCAAGGGTTCCAGAAGCTCACACAGCCTCCAGATCTCTTACCTGGGGTCTGAAGATCAAACTCAGGCACTCAGGCTTGAGTAGTGGACATTTTATCTACTGAGCCATCATCTCCCCAGCCCCGAGACTTTTCTATGACAAAAACAAAGAAAAATCTAAGAAGTTAACATGGATACAGTCATGACTGAACTGAACGAGTGGCCACTATTCAACTTCAGACTGGCAAGATGTCCTTTCTCTGTTCCAGAATCCCAACCAGGATGTTCCACTCTGTATCCATCATCTTTTTCCTACTCATTTTATTATAAGAAATTTCTAATACCATTAAATATGCTTCCAAAATTCCTTTTCTAATGATGTTAAAATATTTCATTGGGAAAATTGGGTTAGTGTTTTCTGGTTGTTGCTGCTGCTGCTGCTATTTTTGGAGGCCAAGTCTCACTGTAGCCCAGGCTGACCTGTTGCCCAGGCTGACCTATAGTCCAGGCTGGCCCCCAATTCATTGTGCATGTCCAACCTCAGCCTCCCTAGTGTTGGGATTATGGGCAGGAGCCATCTCACGCTGCTGGGGTTAGTGTGTTTGATATTTTGATGGTTACTTTTTCTTTTTTCCCCTTTATTTATTATTAGTAACACACTAATGAACATTTAAAAATATTTTTTATTTATTTTTTGAGAGAGACAGAGAGAAAGAGTAAGAAAGAGTAAAAGAGAGAAAGAGAGAGAGAGATTGATTGAGAATGCACCAGGGTACCTGCCACTGCAAACCAACTCCAGATGCACACACCACTTTTTTGCATCTGGCTCTACATGGGTTTAAGGCTTTCGAGCAATCTTTCTAGCCCCCAAGGAACTTTTTGTTTGTTTGCTTGTTTGTTTTTGTTTTTCGAGGTAGGGTCTAAGTCAGCCTGGGCTAGAGCGAGACCCTTCCTCAGAAAACCAAAAATAAAAAATAGTAGACCTTTCTGCATTATTGCAGCAACTTCACACCCATCTCCCCATCACCACCCGGCCTTGCTCATCCCCAGCAGGTCGTGCATCCCAAAATCCGGTTTGGCCACGTTACTTCTCAGTCATCCCACCAGCCTGTTTACTGGGCAAACTAGGGCTCTTCACACAGACGCTCTCCTACACACACTTCCATTTGAACCTTCTCCTGGGAGATGGCTGGAAGCAGGAGCCGCACTGGTCTGATAGTGTCAGTGGAAACCATCGCCTCCCTGGTGCTGGGCAGCAGGCCACAGCAGGAAGTATGGCCGAAACTTGGTTAGGGTGCTCAGAGAAAGAGTTCAATAGCTCAGAACTTGGGACCCTGGGAACTCCAGGTCTTGTCACTTGTCAGATGCGCCCATGTCTCAGACCCTAAAGAATGAAAATGAAACTCCCTATTTTTCACCTCCTGCCTGACCTGCTCTTCAATGACTTAGTCTCGCTAGTGACTAAAGTGTGAATGGGGGCAGAGCCCAGCTCTTCTGTCTATTTCACTCTTCCTGACACTGCTCATCAGGCCTCACCGGAGTTGCCCAAGCCCAGGGTGCCCGTCTCCTCCAGTCCCACCTCCAGTTGCAGCCAGTCATTTTAATGAAAGTCAGCTTCAAATCCCAGCTGTATCTCGCATGGTAGTGCAGGTCTTTAGTCCCTCCCAGCACCTGGGGGGCTGAGGTCAGAGGGTCACCATGGGGCTACAGAGTGAGCCCGGGTCAACCTGGGCTATGAGACCCTACCTAAAAATAAAAAAATAAAGAAGAGGGGCTGAAGATATGGCTCAGTGGTTAAGGCGCTTGCCTGCAAAGTCTAACAACCCGGGTTCAATTCCCAGTGCCCACATAGAGCCAAATGCATGAAGTGGCTCTCTCTCTCTCTCTCTCTCTCTCTCTCTCTCTCTCTCTCTCTCTCTCTCTCTCTCTCTCTCTCTTTCTGCTTGAAAATAAATTTTAAAATATTTTTTTAAGAAAAAATAGGGAAGGAGAGAGGGAGGCAGGGAGAGAGAAAAGGAAGGAAAGAAGAAAAGAAAGAGAAAACAAAAACAAAAAAAAAAAACAAAAACCACTGCCCTCAGAGAAGTCTAGAACAGTCTAGATTGCACTAGAAGGCCCCGTAAGAGCTGGTCTCTTTCCAGCCTGTCTCCCACCACTCTCCTCCATGAGTTCCATACTGGACTTTTCTTTCCCAAACCCCAGTTCCTTCCCTTTGTCCCTGCTCTTCCCTCGGCCTTCTTGCTCTCACTCTGGCCCCTTCTCAGCGCTCACTTCTGACAACTCCAGACCTGCTTCAGACCTCCTTACCTACCTATCCTGGCTTCCTCTGGGAGGTCTTCACTCTCCACCACCTACCAGCAGGATTGGAGCTCTCTGTGTATTTACACAACGCCTCATATTCACTCCTCTAATAAGGTTATTTAATTATAATTGCTTGGTTAATCAACTGTTTCTCCAACAAAATTGTGTGCTTAGAGAGACCAGGATTATATTTTGTTTACTGCTTTATTGTAACCACTGGCAAAGGATCTTGAACGTGGTAAGTGTTCCACAAATATTTGCTGACTGTAAGAGTGACTAAATGTTTCAAGCCATCTAGCTGCACAGTCCTGACATTTTGAGTCTCTCTTTCTCTCTCACTAAGACTGAAGTGAACTTATTTTTAGTCGTCGTACTTTCTGCAAAGTTGTGAACAAGTGAAGCTGCTTAGGCCAAGGCCATGAGATTATATTTCTCTTTGGTTTCTCTACTCATCAACCCAGCAGACATAGAGACACTACCTGTGCAATATTGAAGACCCATAGTAAATAACGTAGGGTAGAACTGAAGAGAACTTTCTGGAATAAAAAGTGTCATATCTCTGAGGATCCCTGCTGTACTAGCCAGGGGTCTAACAAGAAGCAGACTCCCACCAATGGGGCATCTGAGGAATGTTTAGTGAAGGGCGTGTTTACCATGAAGGGGAAGTATCTCAAGTTTTGCAACAACAGAGAACCTTTGACCACCTCAAGGGCTGAAAGGGATTGTGCCAGAATCCAGCAAGAGCTGTGGCTATGGTCATGGCTGCATTAGGAGCCATGACCTTCAGGGGAGGAATGCTAGCCCATGGCCAGCAGAGAAGGAGCCAGGGTGCTATTTACCCCCCTGCTTCATTCCTCCTGCTCACTAAGGTCCTCTCTGTCCAGGACTCTCAAAGACAAGGCAGCTTCCTTGGGGCAACCCATAGACGTCAACTTCCCAGGCACAGGACAGGATGGAGATGCTGGTGTCCATGGGCCTCCCAATGGCTCCAGGCCTGGGAGTAGGGAAGAGTGGGCATGAGGAGGGATGGCACCCCTTGCCTATTTGGGCTTTTCCCAGGATCAAGGACAAAACTACTGAAGAGCAGTGAGGAGGGGCTTCGGCAGGTCTTTCTCACCCACCCTTATTCCTCGGCCATTTCCCACCCCTAGCATAAGGCCAGGCCCCGAACTAAGACAGAGGAGGAATGCTGGCAGGTATTTCAAGATTACACTTCCAAAGCTACTCATACTCAATGAAGCTCTCTGTCCTGAGAACCTACCGACAGCCTCTTTGGTGCACACACATATAAAACAAGCAACTCCGGTATCAGACCCATGGTAGGAAAAGTTGGGCTGCAGGGATGGAATCATCTGGAAAGAGAATGGAGAGGCAGGAAGATCTGTCTTTTGCCTAAAAATCTTCCAAGACAAAGCTCTGAGGTCCATGGGCCATTGCCCTGCACCAGAGCAGCTTTCTGCATGTGGCCAGCAGGAAGGCAGTCTTGGGTCCCAGCTGAAAGCGATGGCTTCCCCTTCACCTTCACCATCCACCTCTGAGCTCTCTTTTGGTCTCTGCCACTTTCTCCTCGCTGCTCCATGGCTCTATCTCTAACCTGTCCTCGTCCTTCCTGTAAGGTCCCTGCAATCATCCCATCTAGTCTTCCTGGCAATGATTCTGCCTCTAATTCTCCCTCTACACTGCTTTGAGAATAACACTTCTAAACCTCAACACTGATCATGCCTCACTCCTTCCTTCATGGCCTCCAATGGCTCCCTTTGCTCCAGATAAGAGAAAAGGGCCAGGCTTCTTAGCATAGCATTCAATGTCCTTTATGATCTGACCCTATTGTATACCCTCACTTCCAGACATCCCAAATACTTCCCTGGAAGGTACCTACATATTCGTGCCTACCTCTGTGCCTTCACATATAGCTCTTCCTGCGCAGGCAATGCCCACCATCCCTTCATATACCTGTTGAACTTCTTCCTACTCATCTTCCAAGACCCAGCTCCCCTAAACCAGTGACCCATCCTCCCCCAAACCTTGCTTGATGATACTGCTCGTTCTCTCCTTTACACCTCTGCCCAGAATGTATTTCCATCACTATGCGATTTTCTTAGAGGCTGCCTTGCCATAGGATTGTGAGGCTTTTGCCTTGGGAATTCTGAGCAGCTCTATGGGGTAGACCACGTTTCTCTTTGCTACCTACCTAACACTATTGTTCTCTTTCAATCTTTCCTCCTCCTCCTTCTCAACACTGGATCTGCACCTAAATACATCCTTTATTTTTGCATACACACACATTCCAAATCTTTAAACTTGTCATTCTTTCTTTATGGGCTGCCTTTATTTCCTTTTCTAGCCGCTAAAAAACAGCTTGTTCTTCAAGACTGGTTTCAAACATCACCTTCTTTTAAACTTCATGGAGTGCTCGTAGTCTCCTATGTTTACAGCAGCTACTGAGTCCACCCTGTGTTGACAGTGTCCTCTCTAATCCCCTTATGAAAGTGTAAACTTCTGGACAGAAACTGTTCAGCTTTACATCCTGCACAATACTTTGCACACAGTAGGCACCCCATGAATATTTATTGCACTGAATTGAAATACCTTGAAAACCCAGATCATCCATATTCATTTATTCATTCACTGCACAAATCCTGATTCAGGGATATAGGTGACTGTGTCTTTTATAGCCTTGTCCAAATACTTTTCAATTCATTTGTGCTTTCTGCTAGATCCACCACTTGGGATAATGAGTTTAAGTTCACTGGCCATAGTATAAAATAGCAACCACTTTTATTCAACCCACATGTGCTCAAGTTTCAAAGCAAACCCATTTTGCCTCCAGTGGAAGGATTTTGTGAATGAGTCTATAGTCACCTTCTCTGCCCTTGCGGAATAGCCTCCTTGTCCCTAGCAGCCTTCTCATTTCCAGGCTTGAGAGGTGGCTCATTCAATCTTCCCTGCTAAAGAGATTTTTGCTCCCCCAAGTCTCTCCAGAACAGGGTGCCACGACACAGCTGAGCCCTGCTGGTGTGCCTGTCCAGCTGGATGTCTTGAGAGATGTGTGTTCCTTCTTGGTGTCTGATTCTCAATTCTCTTAGCTTCTTGGCCATCAGCCTTTGGAACTGTCTAAATGAAGAAGGATTTCTAGGTCCTTTGCCAGAACCGTGGCTGACCATGCAGAGTTGAGCTGTGGGGAGGGAGCTTGATGTGTTTATCACAAAAGACATTGCCGTGCACTTGTCCACATTTAATTGAGTCTGCGCCCTTTTGCCCTGAAATTTTTCCTGCCAGCTAAATCCAGAAGGAAGCTGGAGCTGAGCCTCTCTGGCCTCTTCCCCCAGCATATAGACAGTAAACACTAAGGATTCTGCCTTGGGCTGGGGACCTGGGGCTCTTGACTGGCACCATGTGAAATATTGCCTCTTCCATTGCCCCCTGTCTGTCCAGTCTGATGAAAAAATGTATAAGACCCTGTCTGTCCAATCTGACACAAAATGCCCTGTCTAAAAGAGTACGTATGCCAGTGCTATTAGTGGGGACATCTACTACTTATTAGACACGACCTAGATGCCAGGTACACTTGGTATGTTCCTTACATTGAGTCAAGTTCAATCTTTACAGCAACCCTGCAAAGTATTTAATCCCTTTTAACAAACAATGAAAATACAGAGTGGTTAAGTAATTTTTCCAAGATCGCACAGCTAGTAAGTGGACAGAGCTAGAATTCTGGGTCAGGTGGGTCTTATTCCAAAGCCTGCATCCTTTGTCATGATGTCACATGGTCTCCACATAGAACACTTAACACAACAGGTAAGATCCCTGGTGCAAGTCATCCATTATTGGACTGGTTTGCTCTTTCCCAGGTTACCTGTCAGCTGTCTCCACCATCTTCTCATAACTTAAAACACATATCATACCTCAAAAGATAGCGTTCCCTAATTCCAATTCCTCATTCCCACAACACCTGTCTTGCCCCTCTGAGGCATTATGTAGGGATTTGTGCAATGCTTTCTTTTCCTATTGGAAGTAAGTTCTTGGGGACAAAGAGGGGGTGGCTTTAGTCACCGCTTTTCTTCCAAGCTGGTGTCTGGCCACACAGTAGATGCTCACTCTGTCCCAAAGACCCAGAACTCTGCCCCTGGGAGTTTCACTTGCTCTCTGCTGCCTTCAGCGTCTGATGGCCCAGCATACCTAGCCTCAGTCCTCAGTTCCCAGTCTCCTGGTACTCCAGAAGTTTGGTTGTTCATGAGAACAGGGGTCTCCCCTCCCCCTAGGCTCAGCAGGGCAGGTGCTGACAGGAGCAAGCCCATGCCAGGATGCCAGGTTTCCCTTCGCTAAGCTTTTTCCTGGGAATGATTTAAGGCCCTGAACAGATAAGTGAAGAGCAAACCCGCAATGAAGTCAGCACTCTGCTTATTAAGTGGAAAGAGCTGTGCTCGGCTTACTGAGCTGTTCATTAGACAGATAAGATAGACAGAGGTGTGGAGGCCCGCAGCCCCAGCCCCGAAGGATCCAGGAGTGCCAGCAGGCCAGGGAGGGGTGTCTCCAGGGAGTTTTCAGACTAGCCCAGAAGGAGGGGTGCTGGAACAGGTATGTGCTGTCTGCTGACGCAGGGGAGGCCAGAAGGAAGGATGGCCCTCGAGGGATCTGGGCCAGTGGACGCTGCTAGCTTCATATAGTGATGGGTGAAGGGAGCATGACTTCTGCAAAACTGTGACCTGTTTGTTTGCCCTCTGCAAAGGCCAAAGGGCACTCTGCTCTCTCTGGAAGAAAGGACCTGTACTGAGAAACATAGAGTCTTCGGTCTGGCAGAGCCCTTACCCCTGTCTACAGCTCCGAGAGGGAAGGGCCTCTCCCAGAGCTTTCCCAAAGCTTTCCCAGAGTGGGAGCTGAGGTCTGCCACACATGGCCCACTCAGCCTATTCTTAGTACAGTCTCCCCGCCCCCCCCAGTACCCTTCTAGAGCCCTGGCATTGGTCCTCCTCAGTGTTCAGCCAGGTGGCCCAAGCACAGATTAGACATTCAGAGTGGGGTGGCCTTCAAAAACTGGAGCAGGGGCTGAGAGATGACTCAGCAGTTGAGGCATTTGCCTGCAAAGCCTGAAGCCCCTGGTGTGATTTCCCCAGTAAAGCCAGATGCACAAAGTGGCACATGCATCTGGAGTTTATTTGCAGCAGCTGGAGGCCCTGGCATGCCCATTCTCTCTCTCTCTCTCTGTCTCTCTCTCTGCCTGTCTCTCTCTCTCCCTCTCTCCCTCTCTCTCTCCTTGTAAATAAATAAAAATAATTCTTAAAGTACAAACTGGAGCCAGTAGGTGATGATATCACTGACTGAGAGTTAGTTGAGTTCCTGGTGAATGAAGAGTAGGTTGAAATCAGTCCCTGGCCCTGGACTTACACAAAGCCTGACTCCCTAAAGGGCTTCTCAAAGTTAAGGCTTAGTCAGTGGCTGATTGAATGAGTAGAGATTCTGTAAGCCCCTCCATCAGATACTGGAAGCAGGGTGAGTCACAGTGTGGCTGGAGGGGCAGGCACTGTTTCCCAAGCAGGAAAAACAGCCTCGATATGAACCAATATCTTCAGAGGCTTTCTGGCTTCATCAGCTGGGCTCCTGGAGGGGAGAGGTGGTGACAGCTAAGTGGATAAGAAAAGGAATGCTGCTGTGGGAACAGAGCAATAAAAATGACAGCTTTTGAGTTGCCCAATGTGTTCACACCTATCAATCTTATTTCATCCTCATTGATTTGCTCACCCAATAGTTGCTGGGTCCCTGTTACCTGTCAGGCACTGGCAAGCCCTGGGGTTCCTTGCTGTTCTTACCCTTTTAGAGCCCTGGCTTTGTGGAATGTTAATTTCATAGCATTAATTAATCCTTCATTACTCCTTTCACTCAGCAAACAATGGTGCCAAACTTGACTCTTGGGGAAGGACAAAGGACTCAGACATGAATCTTGCTCTAGAGGAGTTTACAGTCCCAGAGGCACATGTTCCAGTAAATAGGTGATTGTAAAGCAGTATGGTAGAGGCATTCACTGAGCCAACCCAGCCTGAAAAGAAGGGGAGTCTTCCTGAGTTTTCTTGAGTCCTTAAAGAACACGTGGGACTGGAGAGATGGCTCAGCGGTTAAAGGTGCTTGCTTACAAAGTCTGACGTCCCGGTACCCATGTAAAGCCAGATGCACAAAGTGGCACATGCTTCTGGAGTTCGTTTGCAGTAGCAGAAGGCCCTGGAGCACCCATACTCACTTCTTTCTCTCCCTCCTCTGTCTCTGTATCTCTCTGCCTCTGTCTCTCTGTCTCTCTGTCTCTCTGTCTCTCT
>PVHP010014161.1:10000-39658 GCA_004024765.1 Zapus hudsonius | reverse complement strand
GAGGAGGAGGAGGAGGAGGAGAAAGAGGAGACAAGAAGCACCTGCCCACCTCTAAGAAGCGGGCCACCTACCGACTCATGGCGGTAAGTCTTGACTATGCAGTCCATGATACCCCGGTACATGGTCTGGGTCTGCAACCGTACCTGGTCAGGGAAGACAGGGCAGGTGGAGCTCACAGGCAAGCCAGGGCTGCTCCCATGCTGGCAGCCAGCTCACCCACACAGTGGATGCCAGCGAGCAGGCAAGGCAGGAGAGTGGACCCAGTCAGCCAGGCCTGACCTCTTGCTTCGTTTTAGGTCAGACCATCCACTCATCTAGTGCCTCTGCTATACTCACCTTCACAGTGTCAAAGGGGTGTCCCAGGACCAGGCCCAGAGCTCCTGTGGTGACAAGAAGGTTCTAGAAGTAAGGCTATGTGCCAGGCCTAGGAAGCAAGTCTATGCTGGAGGAGAGGGATTCAGGCAAGAGGAAGGAGGCCTGGCCTTCTTAGACACCCAGCACCCATCTCTTCAGACTCTAGTTACTCCTATACCCAGTACCAGGCCACAAAGATGCTGGGGAAAGAGACCCTGTGCCCATGAGAATGCACTTGTGCAAGGGAAGAGCCAACTGTCACACACGGCCCTCAACTCTGATGATGACACATGGGGCTCTAGAAGGAATGACCACAAGTCCCGTCCCCTGCTAGCGGTACACCTGCCTTCCTTCATCCCAGAGGTGTGTGTGGCCTGCAGCCCTTCCCGGCCTTCTTCTACTCCCCCCAGTTATCAGAGAGGAGCTCTGCTGGCCCCGGGGGAGGAGGCCGAGCCTCCCACTGTGAGTGCTGCTTCTGGAGCTGGGTGCCTTCTCTGGGAGGCAGGTTCACAGTGTCCCTCTTTCTCCTAAAAGGAATACCCTCAGAATCTGCAGTTGGAGATGTACCCACAAAGGGCCTCAAAGCCCAGGAATGCCACCCATAGCCAAGTAGGATAGAGTCCCAAAAGGGAACCTAGGACAACAGGTGAGGTCAAAGGTGACCTTCTGAGTCCCATAGAGTGGTCCAGGAGAGGGGACTTTGAGGTATAGGTTGCTCCTTGGCTCTCGGAGTCTCCATAATGTCAGTCATGACCTTGGGATACAGAAGTAGCCCCTCCTGCCCATGCCTTCCTCCACTCTCCTCCCTGTTGGCCAAAAGACTCTGGAGACAGCTGGCTCTGTAGGGAGCTACAGGGAATCAAGACTTTGGCCTCAGTTCCGCTTGTCACCCACCCTCCCTGGGAAGAGACCCATGCTTGGGGGTAATGTAACAGAGGGAAGCAACGTCTCACCAGAGATCCAGCCAGCCACAAACTCCTCCAGAGGCATGGTGTGGGTTCAGGTTCGGGAACTGGTGCTCTGGTTCACAGAGGAGACTGTTGAAAGTATAATTTCCATCCCCTCCCAGAACCTGATAACTTCCCACTAATGTTTAACCCTGGCTGGAATGTGAGAGGTGGCCCAGTGCCCAGACCTCAGGCAGTCAGGAATAGAGAGCCAACTTCAGTGACTGAGCCAGGAAGAGGTGTGCAGAGTAAGGAGTCTCTTCAGGTAGAGTGACAGCAACAGCTGGCCTGAGCCCCTGCCTGGGCTGCATGGCCAGGGATGGCGACTGGTCCCACCTGTTCAGGATTAACTCAGTCAGCAAGGGACAGGGCCCTGCCTGGCCCACCTGAACAGTGAGGCCAGGAGAAGACAGAGTGTGGCCACCAGATGGCAGTCCCAGGCTGCAGTGGCTTGCAGCAGCCTCCCTAGCTGAAGGCAGGGTGAGAACCTACTCCCCAAAGTGACTCACCCTCCCTGAAGCCTGCTTGTCTGCTCTCATTGGAGTTGTTTACAGCTCTGCCCACCATATGAGTCAGAAACACAGGCTCCTCTTCCTCAGGGCTTTTGAAGGCCTCATAGATAATGTGTTTGTCTGCAGTGGCCCAGAGCTACTCTTGAGTCGAAACCAAAATCCAGCTGCTCCCCAACTTGCCTTCTGCCCTGAGATGACACAGCAGAAAGGCCCTCGTCATATGCCAGTGCCCAAATTTTGAACTTCTTCACTTTCAAACTGTGAGGAATAAATTTGTTTACTTTAAAAATTGTAAGAGAGAGAGAGAGAGAGAGAGAGAGAGAGAGAGAGAGAGAGAGAGGCCAAATCCTTTTTTAAGCCCTCACAGTTCCACCCCTTCTCTGACCTCATGTCCAGCCACCTTGCTTTCCCTTCCTGAACACTCTCTCACAGGCCTTCTTCAAGCCAAGGCTAAAATGTCACCTCCTTAGTGCACCTCCTCAATTCTCTTATGACAGTTTATGCAGCAATTGATGCCCTTTCCTCCTATTGCACTTATCACTGACCCACTGCAGACAAGGGTCTCTGGATTTTCATCCGTTAATATCCTCAAAGTTGAAGAGAAATGAATGGCACAGGGTAAGTACATAATAAAACTTAATGAATGGATGATGGTGGATGGATGGATCAGAGACTAGCATCAGTGGCCAGAGCTGGGACTCCAGTTCTTTCTTTCCATCTTCCAAAAGACTCACAGGAATGTAAAAACCTATATTTAGCAACACAGGAATTAATAAAGAAAAGGTGGTACAAAAGAAAGTGCGGTAGGAGTGGGGAAGATGGCTCAGCCATTAAAAGCACCTGCTGCAAAGCCTACAGACCAGAGTTTGATTCCCCAGATCCTACATAAAGCCAGATGCACAAAGTGGCACATGTATCTGGAGTTGGTTTGCCCTGTCAAGAGGCCCTGGCATGCCCTTTCTCTCTCTCTCAAATAAATATATATTTTTAATTTTTTTATTTATTTGAGAGTGAAAGAGAGAGAGAGAGAGAGAGAGAGAGAGAGAGAGAGAGAGAGAGAGAGAGAGAGAGAGAGAGAGGGCACGCCAGGGTCTCTAGTCACTACAAATGAACTCCAGACACATTTGCCACCTTATACATCTGGCTTTATGTGGGTACTGGGGAATCAAACTCAGGTCCTTCTGTTTTGCAGGCAAATGCCTTAATCGATAAGCCATCCCTCCAGCTTTTTTCTTTTTCTTTTCTTTTTTTTTTTTTTTTTTGAGGTAGGGTCTGGCTGTATCCCAGGCTGACCTAGAATTCACTATGTAGTCTCTGGTTGGCCTCAAACTCACAGCAATCCTCCTACTTTGGCCTCCTAAATTAATTAGCTTCCTTAATTCATCTTTCTTGTTTCCTCATTTGTAAACTGTAAACATAATACAAACTTCTTAGTGTGTGACAAGGATTAAACCACTTAGAAAAGTGTCTGACAAGCCCGGTGTGGTTGCGCACGCCTTTAATCCCAGCACTAGGGAGGCAGAGGTAGGAGGATCGCCATGAGTTCAAGGCCACCCTGAGACTACATAGTGAATTCCAGGTCAGCCTGGGCTAGAGTGAGACCCTACCTCGAAAAAACAAACAAACAAACAAAAAAAAAAGTGTCTGACATGGTGTGTGGCTCTGTGGATAAGGCCTTAAGTTTTTATTTTTTAAATTATTATTATTATTTTGGTTTTTTTTTTTTTTTGGTTTTTTTTTCCGAGGTAGGGTCTCACTCTAGTCCAGGCTGACCTGGAATTCACTATGTAGTCTCAGGGTGGCCTCGAACTCACAGCAATCCTCCTACCTCTGCCTCCCGAGTGCTGGGATTAAAGGCGTGCGCCACCACGACCGGCTGTTTTAACACATTTTTTTTTACACATTGTACTTTACCTTTGGTAACTTTGGGGTTTTATTTTTTTTGTTGTTGTTGTTATTTGGGGTTTTATTTTTTGTTTTTGTTGTTGCTTGTTTCAAGAAGTGTCTTATTGTAGCCCAGAACTGGAACTCACTCTATAGTCCCAGGCTGGCCTCAAACTCCTTCTTCTGCCTCCCAAGTGAGTGCTGGGATTGTGCCACCATGTCTGGCCAATTGGGTGTGGGTTTCCTTTTTCCCTTCCTTTCCTTTCCTTTCCTTTCCTTTCCTTTCCTTTCCTTTCCTTTCCTTCCTTTCTTCTTTTTTTGGTACGTATGTGTGTGTGCGTACACACTGTATTCATATTTGCATACAGATGCACATGCTTCATGAGCACATATGCAGAAGCCAGAGGAAGATGTCAGGGGTCCTCCTTTATTGGTCTTCCTCCTTATGTCATTGAGACAGAATCTCTCACTGAACCGGAATTGTCCTTTTGTTGTTGTTGTTGTTTTGACTGGCTGACCTGGAAATCCCTCCTGTCTCTACGCACTTACCTACTGAGCCATTTCCACAGCACACACAAAACCACTGCATTCAAAGCCTGACGGCCTGGGTTCGATTCCCCAGTACCCACATAAAGCCAGATGTACAAGTGACAAAAAGGGCTGGAGAGATGGCTCAGCAGTTAAGGCGCTTGCCATCAAAGCCTAAGGACCCAAGTTCAATTCTCCAGTACCCACATAAAGCCAGATGCACAAAGAGGAGTATGTACCTGCAGTTCGTTTACAAAAGCTGGAGGCCCTGACACGCCCATTCTCTCTCTCTCTCTCCTCTCAAATAAAATGTTAAAAAAATAAAAATAGGCCAGGCATGACGCACGCCTTTAATCCCAGCACTCGGGAGGCAGAGGTAGGAGGATTGCTGTGAGTTCGAGGCCACCCTGAGACTACATAGTGAATTCCAGGTCAGCCTGGACTAGAGTGAGACCCTACCTCGAAAAACCAAAAAAAATAAATAAATAAAAAATAAATAAATAAATAAATAAAAATAAAAAGCCAACAAAAGAATAAACAAATATCAAGTCAACTGATGAGCTAGGTGCCTGCAGCTGCTCTTCAGCTGAGAATCAGGGAATCAGATCGCCTGCTCCTCATCTTCAAGCTTACTCTTGTCACTTGG
This sequence comes from Zapus hudsonius, assembly GCA_004024765.1. Classification (NCBI taxonomy): domain Eukaryota; kingdom Metazoa; phylum Chordata; class Mammalia; order Rodentia; family Dipodidae; genus Zapus; species Zapus hudsonius. The sequence continues at coordinate 34,787 of PVHP010014161.1, read as the reverse complement.
AACAATCTGTGGTTTCTCAGACTGTGGCAGGCACCCATGGACTTGTTTTTCTTCCCACATTCCATGCCTCAGACAGGCACCTTCGTGCTGCCAGGGCATGTTAGTGAGGACACCTGGGGGATAGGTGCTTTCCCATCTGCCTCTTAGAGGCCACAGTGCACCTCCCCAGCCTAGGACCTCAAGATCTTGGCGATTGGGTATCTAAAATAGCCAGGAAAATAGCAGGCTTTGTATTTCGCACACACATCTATAATTTGAGAGTGAGACAGGTCCTCAGCAGTTCAACCTCCTCACGTTACAGGTGAGAAACAGAGAGAAAGGACTTGTTGGGGGGGGGGCATCACCCTTCATGGCCTGGAGGGAACTTCGGGCCAAGCCTCACTGTAGTGAGAGAGTGAAAACCAAGGGACCGAGGTCACAAGAATCAACTTTATTAGCCAGCTAAGACTCAGGTGGAGTAATCGTCCATAGGACCTGAGCCCCAATTCAAGGTTGTTCATATTTTAAAAAATTTTTTGGTTTTTTGAGGTAGGGTCTCACTCTAGCTCATGCTGACCTGGAATTCACTATGTAATCTCAGGCTGGCCTTGAACTCATAGTGATCCTCCTACCTCTGTCCGGGATTAAAGGCGTGAGTCACCACACCTGGCTGTTTTTCACATTTTTAATAGTAAAGAACATACAGGAATACATGATTGGTTACCTCTGTCTCCAGGCAGGACGGGGTTGGCAGGGGAGGCAGGGCAAGGTCGGCTGGAGGGACTGACCACCCTCACACTGGGCTGTCTTCTCTGTGTCGTGAGGGCCCAACACTTATGCCCAGCTCGCAGGCCAGGGTGGACCCAGGCAGGTCCCAGGAAGCATCCACCTCCATTCCACAGTCAGGGGACTGGACTCCAGGGGCGGCGGCAGAGCTCACGCCCCAGGAACCTTCGCCGCATCCTATTATAGCTCAAAGGGGCCTGTGTGTGGCAACTCGCTCTGGGTCATTCCGGTAGGTGACCGCGCCGGGTCAGCACGGGGCCACGACAAGGCCGAGGGCAGATGGCTCCAGGCGCGCGCTCGGGGCGTGCGGACACGCGCGACCCTTGGGAAGGGGGCGTGGACACGGAGGCTCCCGCAGAGCGCGTGCGCGGCGGCTCCGGACTCTGATTGGCTCTTGCTGCCTGGAGGGCGGGGCCTATGCTCTGCCTTTCCTCCCGCCGCGACTTCCGCGGCGCAGCCCTGAAGGCCAGAGAGCCGGGCGGGACGGCGGCTGCCCGGGGCGAGAGCTGGACCCTGGCCTGGGCTGGCCGCCCCTGCGTCCCTGCGAGGTAAGGGCGCGGCTGCTCTCTGCCCGGGACTCTGTCCTCCTGGGGCTCCCTGCGAGCGAACGCGACCCCCGCCGCTGCCCGCTCCCGCCCGGACCACGCCCCACTTCCAGTCTGCACCCCGTCGGACCCCAGCACCCCCATCAATCGCTGTTTCGCGTTCTCGTTGCAGATGGACGGGGCAGAAGGCAGTGCGAGGCACCCTGGCCCGGCGGAGCGGTCCCACCGAAGCAGCGTGTCCTCCGTGGGAGCCCGAGGTGGGTCTCTTCTTGCCCCTCTTCTGAGACCCAGCCCTAAGGATGGGGCTGTGGATTGTCTCCTTCGCTAAATATGACCCCTTTTGTATTAAGAAATCAGGTGTGTTGGGCTGGAGAGATGCTCAGCGGTTAAGGCGCTAACCAGGTTCGATCCCCCAAGACCCACATAAAGCCAGATGCACAAAGTGGCACATGCATCTGGAATTCATTTGCAGTGGCTGGAGGCCCTGGTGCAACCATTCCCTCTTCTGTCTCTCTTCCCAATTTTTTTTTTTAAATAAGGTATACTGGACCGTGGCAAAGTCACAGGAAGTCAGGGTCAAAGGACTGGGCTCTGTCACTAGCTTAGTGACCAAGTTGGTAACCCTTCTCGAATCTCCTGGCTTCATTTGTGAAATGAAGGGTGAGTCTTACCTAGCTGTGAAATTCAAGTGAGAACACATAAATGGAAAGTGACACTTTCACTTTCTTTTGTTTCATTTCTTTCTCACAGCCTTTTGAAAGTTGGAAACCCTCATTACTTTCATTTTATTGGGAGGAAATTGGAAGTTAGAGCTGTTAGGTTACTGGCTGCTGGAGCCCTCCAGGGGATTGTGTGAGTCTTCTGTGGCCTGTTTCCCCTGCCTGTAAAACGGATCTATCTGAACCTCAGTCTCCTGGAAGTGGTTGATCTCTTAAAGTAGCTGTTGGAGCAGAAGAGACTGGTATAAAAAGCACCTTCACTTTTGAAAAAAATATTTTACCTATTTATTTGCAAGTAGAGAGACAGGCACACACAGAGAGAATGGGCATGCCAGGTGTCCAGCCACTGCAAACAAGCTCCAGACACTCACACCACTTTGCACATCAGTTCTGTGGGTCCTGGGGAATTGAATTCGGGTTGTTAGGCTTTTGCAGGCAAGCGCCTTAACAGTTGAGGCATCTCTCCAGCCCACCTTCACTTGTTTTAACTATCAGCTGTGCCCAACACTTTCACAGGCTTCATCCGATTCACAGCTGTGTGATGGATATTAGCTCTTCTGTTACAAATTTAGTAATTAACACTCACACTGACCTGCTAGAATCAGCCACTAATCAAGGATTGGATGGAGAGAATGTGGGTTCATTCACCACACTTTCCTTTCCAGGAAAGGCCACAGTATTGCCCCCTGAGGCTTGAAGAGTCCTAAGGAAGCTAAGACTTGAAACTTGTGTTTGTTTTTTTTTTAAGTAAAGGTCATATATTTCTCAAAAATCGCCAATGCCCTTTATTTTTTCTTAATATTAGGATATAATTAGTATATCACATGTTAGGTATAACATGACCGCCTATTTCCTATTTTGGCTAACTACACACCCTGTATACTTTTCTCTGAAATTCTTTTTTGGAACTTGTTTTGACATGAAATGGCCTAAGAAATCCTCATTGTCATCTCAGCTTGGCCCAGAGAGATAGTCTTGTCTAAGGACAATGGTGTGTCACCAGTTCTCCTGTCACAGCCTGATAGGCCACTTTGACCTCAGGGAAAGTTCCCCTGCTCTAGTCGCTACCTGTGGAATATTCTTGGTCGGGATGGAAGTGTTGAGGAGGCCATGGTGTTACAGAGGAGTGGGGGCGAGAGTTATCATGGTCAGCCCTAATCTGAACCTTTAGTAGGTAGAATGGGGCTGTGTCCAGGCCACAGTTTCCAAATGATTTGAGAATCAGTGAAGTCCTAATAGGCTTTGTGACTGCAGGTGTGTGTGTGCTTGTGCGTGCATACGCGCACACACACACACACACACACACACACACACACACACACACACATATATTTTTTTTTGTTTTGAGTTTATTTTTTTTTTCCGAAATAGGTTCTCACTGTAGCTCAGTCTGGCCTGGAATTCACTATGTAGTCTCAGGGTGGCTTCAAACTCACTGTGATACTCCTACCTCTGCGTCTGGTTCTGTTTTTGTGTGTGTGTTATTTTTTAAAATTTATATATGTGTGTATGTTCATGTGAGTGCAAGTGTGTGTATGCCACAATGCGCATATGGAGGTCAGAAGACATCTCTCAGGGGCTGGAGAGATGGCTCAGTGGTTAAGGCACTTGCCTCCAGTGCCTAAGTCCCTGAGTTCAATTCCCCAGGTCCCACATAAGCCAGACCCACAAGTGGTGGCCCTGGTGCGCGCTCTCTCTCTCTCTCTCTCTCTCTCTCTCTCTCTCTCTCTCTCTCTCTCTCTCTCTCTCTCTTTCTCTCTGCTTGAAAATGAATAAATAAAATATTTTTTAAAAAAAGAAAAAAAAAGAAGACAACTCTCAGGTTGGGCCATGCCTGTCCACTTCATTTGAGACAGGGTTTCTCACTCTGAATTTTAGCTCTATCCTTTGCTGTGCTTGCTGCAAGCTTATGGGAATTTCTCCTGTCTCCACCTCCCATCGCACTGTCAGTGTCAGCATTAAAGATTACAGAAGCTGCTCAAGGCTTTTAGCTTTTTATGTGGGGTCTGGAGATCAAACAGGTACTCTAGCATGAGCAGTGAGCGCTTTATCCACTAAGCCATCTCCCCAGTCTCTGGCATTACAATCTTTTCTTTAAAAAGTATGTATTTTATTTGCAGAGAGAGAGAGAAAGAAAGAAAGAAAGAAAGAAAATGTGGGCACCCACCAGGGCCTCTTGCCACTGCAAATGAACTCCAACTCCAGATGCATGTGCCACTTTGTGTGTCAGGCTTTATGTGGGTACTGGGGTACAGCTGACCCTGCCTGGCCTTCCTCATAGCAGCTGATGTGCTGGTATACCTGGCTGATGACGCAGTGGTGCCCCTGGCTGTGGAGAATCTACCATCACTCAGTGCGCATGAGTTACACCGTGCAGTCCGCGAGGTCCTGCAGCTCCCAGACATCGCTTTGGAGGTCTTTGCACTCTGGCTCGTCTCCCCTCTTCTGGGTAAGACCTGGCAGTAAGAAGCTGAGGTGGGAGGTACTTAGCTTCTGGGACCACTAGGTACTACCTGTCAAGGGAAGGTGGGATTTGGTGCCTTTGGAGCCCTGATCAGACTCCTGGCTCCTCTGCTCCTGCCTTTTTTCCTGAGCTGGATAGTGATGCCAGAACCTAGGACATTAGGAAGAGGGAGGTTCCCCCGGAGGTGGGGGGTATTCATTGAGTATGCCATCTGGGCCGCAACCCAGGCTGTGTTTGTTTGGGAACATAGCTTCACTGTGTCCTTGTGGCCCAGGCCTGTCCTATAGTCTGCGTCTGAGATCTGGAGAGGTGAGACTAGTATGAATTAGGGCCGAGACAGAACGGGGATGGAGTGCTTCCTGTTGCTGTGGGGAAGAGGGTAGACCACAGCCAATCTGACGGTGAGGCCTTTGCTGAGGGCAGAGAGAGGACAGGAAGGGGAGGCACAAGACTTTTCTGGTTGGGATCTCAGCCCTGCCTAGTTAATGGCTCCATGACTACCCACTTATGACCTGCCCTTTCAGGCTAGGGCCCTCCAGACCCTCAGGCCAGTGGGCTAGAGTAAATAGGGTCCCTCATTAGAGTTCCTGAGCCTGCAGGCATGAACAGGGAAGGGGCCAAAGGGAAAATTAGTACTGGCACTAGGCATGTTTTCTGAGCTTAAATCTTCCCTTTGAGGGCTGGAGATATAGTTCAGTGGTAGAATGCTTGCTTGCCATGTACAAGGCCCTGAATTCAGTAATACTGATGGCCAAAGAAGGGGGGCTTTACCCCCTCTTCCCTCTCTCATGGTGGGAACTCTCTGTACTTTCTCCTCTTAATCTAACAAGTTTCTAAACCTTGAAGAAAAAAAAAGACAGCAATAAGAAAGTAAAAAGGAAGTTGGGCATGGTGGCATATGCTTGTGAGGCAGAGGTAGGAGGATCACTGGGAGTTCTCTGTCTCCCTGGGACTACATAGTAAATTCCAGATCAGCCTGGGCTACAGTGAGACCTTACCTTGAAAAACAACAACAACAAAAAAGTGAATATTCCTTTGTTGTGGAGGATGAGGCAACGAGGAGTGACTTCTCTCATTAAGAGTGGGCTCCCGCGCTGGGCGTGGTGGCACACGCCTTTAATCCCAGCACTCAGGAGACAGAGGTAGGAGGGTCTCCGTGAGTTCATGGCCACCCTGAGACTACATAGTGAATTCCAGGTCAGCCTGGACTAGAGCGAGACCCTACCTCGGAAAAAAAAAAAAAAAAAAGAGTGGGCTCCCTTTCTCCTGTCAGCCTGCAGTCTAGGATATGAGTTGTGCTACTTCTCCCCAGTTTATGTTGGAATTCTTTCGTGTTTGACGTGAAAGGTCTTAAGATTCTTGTGGTTTCTAGATTGAATCCATAAGTACTGCAGAATTAAAACAATGTATTAGGGCTGGAGAGATGGCTTAGCAGTTAAGGCATTTGTTTGCAAAGCAGAAGGACCCAAGTTTATTCCCCAGGACCCACGTAAAGCCAGATGCACAAGGTAGGGCATGTGTCTGAAGTTCATTTGCAGTGGCTGGAGGTCCTGGTGTGCCCATTCTTTCTCTCTGTCTGCCTTTTTCTTTCTCTCATTCTGTCTCAAATGAATACTTTAAAGCAACAACAATGTATTAAAGAAATTATAACTTTAAAAAAAAGTGTGAGGCCGGGCGTGGTGGTGCATGCCTTTAATCCCAGCACTCGGGAGGCAGAGGTAGGAGGATCGCCGTGAGTTCAAGGCCACCCTGAGACTACACAGTGAATTCCAGGTCAGCCTGGACTAGAGGGAGACCCTACCTCGAAAACAAAAAACAAACAAACAAAAAAAAAAAGTGTGAGCAAGACAGCCTAGGGCAGGCCCCAAAGGTCCTCCTCTTTTGCAGCCACTAGGGTTTGTATCTCTCCTAGAAAGGAGGCACTCAGCTTAATGGGAAAGAGGGAGCCCAGCACCAATACCCCGTAACCTCCCCCCCCACACACACACACAGCCTCTTTCCTCCGAGCTCTCACCAGCTTCCTGCCCAGCCTCTGCTCCAGGGCTCTCTCCCACCCTCTTCCTGCTGACCTGGCTCTTTTGGCATTGTGCCCTGCCCCTTCCTTTGCCCTCTGGGCCTCTAGTTAGGACTGTGGGCCTCTGGGGCTGTGTCTCTGGAAAGCTAGGGGTAATGGGTCCTAGTGGGTGGCCTCTGCTGATCCTCGGGAGGCGCCTAGTGCTGCTGCTGGATAGCCGGCTGACCTCTACTTCCTGCACTCCCCACTCCCTCTCACATTCCTGTCCCCTGTGGCATGGCAAGAGCTGAATGCACTGCTGTGTGGGCCTAGCCTATCCAGGAGGAGGGAGGCTGAGGCTGCAGCTATGTTAACACCCACGTTGTTCCCAGGCTGGGGTGAGAGGCTAAAAGGTTACTTCAGGCTCCCAGAACACGCACTCCCCCCCCCCCCCAAAGCAAAGCAGTGACAGAGGCCCTCCCAGCTATGAATATCTGCAAGGCAGAGATGGGGTGCCACCTAGAGGAGCTGGCATGTCACAGGTTTTGGTAGTGTTTGGCCTCCCCACCACTGTCACTCTGCATGGAACTGGCTCTGGGGACTCTTAGACTTATCTAGATGATGGCTGCTAGGCAAGCAGGTCCTATGTGGAAGAAAGTCTAGGGCCCTGAGATTGTCATAGTCCTGTTCTGGTGGCAGCTGGGACTTAGGCAGAAGGAAGGACATCCCAGGTTTACTTTTCTGGATGCTGGGGATAGAGCAGGAAAGGAGACCTACGGGGCCCCTGCCTCAGAGAACACAAAGGGGGCTGCTTTGAGTAGAGTATGTGGTGAAGGGAGGTTTGGGAAGCAGAGCTCTGGTCTCCTATTGCCAGTGTATGACCTTGCCTCATAAAAAACAAAACAAAACAAAAAGAATGTCAGATAGAGGAAAACCCATTAAGCCAAACAAAGGCTAGTGTGATCAAGTGATACAAAGTTTTGAAGAGGGGCTAGGGAAGGTGACCTTGAACTAAGACCTGAGCCAGCTAGCCATGGAAAGATCTGGGAGGTGGGTATCTGAGGCAGGAGGAATACAAGCATGCCAGCAACTCTGACGCCTTTTGAGAAGCTGGCGTGGAAAAGGAAAGGGGAGAGAGGCAGTGAGGTAGGAGGGGCAGGCAAGAGCTGGATGGCATGGCATTCATGCTCCAGATAGGTGAGGAGCTGGCAGAATGGAGAGGTTTTGAGTAGAGCCTGGCCCAGGGAGGCCCAGGCTCTGACAAGGGTAGAGGAGAGCAGCCCCTTGACTCTTTGGGCCCTTAGTCACCAGCCTCGGGTTCTACTTCCTAGTAGCAGTGCTGTTCTCCCCCTTCCCCAGCACCTTCCTGCTTGAAACCAGACACCTTTTCACTTGCTCTGACTTGGCCCAGACACCCTAACTTCTCCGAGCCTCATTTTCTCTAAGATGGAATGGAGGCTGGGTCGTCGTAGGGTGAATACAGGTAGACTAGTTGGAATGGCTCTGGACCTGCTCAGCAGCTATTGGCTGTCTGTCCTGGTCATTGCTGTGATGATGGTGGGTGGGTGGACATGGTAGGCCTGGTCAAGGCTGCAGACTGCCCCCTCTCTCGCCCTGTAGAGGTGCAGCTGAAGCCTAAGCACCAACCCTACAAGCTGGGCCGCCAGTGGCCGGAACTGCTGCTGCGATTCACTGATGCCCCGAATGACGACGTGGCCATGGGTCAGTGCTGCTGAAGGCGGAGGTGCTTCTTTCTGGGGCTTGTCAGGCACTCCTGACAGGGAAGGACTTCAGGGGTTTCTGAAAGAAGCCCAGGAAGGGTGGGCTAGGAGGGCCACAGGCAGAGGTGAGCTCTGACCTCCAGTGGGAAGGCTTTTTTCTGATGGGGAGGGAGCTGGGGTGTGGGTCAGATGGGGGAGGACAGAAAGGATGGGTGGAGCAAAGTGGCCCAACAGTGATTCCAGCCTCTTTTCTCAGATGAGCCTTCCTTGCAGTTCCGAAGGAACGTGTTCTTTCCGAAGCGCAGGGAGCTCCAGGTGAGGCTGTGGGCTCCAGTGCTACCCGGGTCCCACAGGCTCCCCATTCCTAGACTCCTGGACTTTCATGCTTTGCCCCAAGCCCTGAGCCTTCCTTTCTTGCCATGTTGGCCCACAGATCCATGATGAGGAGGTCTTGCGGCTGCTGTACGAGGAAGCCAAGAGCAATGTGCTCACGGCTCGTTATCCTTGTGACTTGGAGGACTGTGAGGTGCTAGGTGCCCTAGTATGCCGTGTGCAGCTTGGGCCCTACCAGCCTGGCCAGCCGACAGCCTGTACCCTGAGGTAAGGGCAGTAGGACCTGAAGCAGGGGCACCCAGTGGAAAGGTTGTCCCTGGGATCCTACCTACAAGCAGTCCTAGGTTTTGCAAGGTAGGATAATCCTAAAGTCAGGAGACCTTAATTATACACAGATTCACTATGTGGCCTTGGCAAGTTGCTTTACCTGTCGGATCCTCCTTTTGCTCATCTGTTGTGGGCAGTGGGACACTCATGTGAAGTGATGATTCCACAGTCCAAGGTGCCCCAGATAGACATGCAGATAGAACCCAGCCCCTGGCTTATCTGAAGTGTGGAGGGAGATGGACTTGTTCTTTGGAGTCACAGCCAGGGACTAATCCAAGCATTGATCCTCAAGTGACTAGTAACAGTCCAGCTGAATTCTGGACCCTCAGAATGGGACTCTCTTCTCCAGACATGTAAGCCATTGTTACTTCCCCCCCTTTTTGGAGAACCAAGCTTTGCATTGGCCCCAACAGCAGCCCAGGATGGTCTCTGACCTCCATGACTGAGGTTTGGAAATAATTCCAGTGGCTGGGTGTAGTGGCTCACACTTGTAATCGCAACTCTTGGGATGCTGAGTAGGACAGTTGGTGTGATTTCAAGGCCAGCTTGAGCAAGAGACTCTGGCCAGGCATGGTGGCCCACGCCTCTAATCCAAGCACATGGGAGGTTGAGGCAGGAGGATCAAGAAAATCATTCTCAGCTACATAGCAAGTTCAAAGCCAACCTGGACTGTATGAGACCCAGTCTCAAAAAACAAAAACAGCTTGCTGTGGTGTGTGGTATATTTATAATCCCAACACTTGTAGGGTAGAGGCAGGAAGATGAGGTCATTCTTGACTAGATAATGAGTTTGAGGCTAGCCTAGGTTATAAGAATTTACATCACCCCTCTCTCCCCGTATATAGTAATTTCTAATGATCATGAACTTGAAATCCTAGCCTATTCCTAGACAGAGTTCCTTGTGTCCCCAATCCTGCCACATATGGGTGAGTCAGGAGAGAGATGTGCAGGACAGGGACTCCCTGCTGGAGATTAATGGCTGGAGCCTGGGGGCTTACAACTGAGCTGTCTGAGGTTGGTGGCCATGTGGTTCTGGCCCTCAAGAGGAGCACCCATGCTTCTCTTGCATGTGACAACAAACCCAGCTCAACTCAATTAGCAGGGAAGGTCCTTTGCCTGCTTATGTAGCTTGCCAGCCCAGATGATGATGGTGCTCTGGCTGAGCTCAGTAAAGGGGGCTTAGTGGTTCCCTAGACCCTGATCTCATTCTTGTCACCCATCCTTGTCCTCTTGGCCAGCTTGAGCTCAAGCATGCTCTCTTGCCTTGTGCCCAGGTGGCTGTAGCAGCTGTCTTGTTGGAGAGCAGAGGCTTCTCTCCCCTTATATAACCACAACCCTTGGACTCTCTCTGGTGACACAAGAGTCCCTGCTCAGTCCCAGCTCCCCCTGAAGGCACCATGGTGGTTGGATCACCGAAGGGCTGCAAACAGGTTCTCAAAAGTCCCTTTGTGAGCCTCTGCAGACCCCACGAGCTGAGAACAGAGAGGGCTGGATTTCCTGTGACAAAGGGAAGCAGTTGCTCAAAGAAGGGATTTAGGGGCTTGAGGGGTGGGGGTACACAGATAATGAAATGTGCACAGTAGCCCTGAGAAGAAACGACAGCTCTTTGGAGTCTCCTTCTTATGTCCCCAGTGACTTAGGCCAACACAAGTTTCTTTCTTGCCTCTGCCCTTCCCCCAAGCAGTTACCTGCTCCCCATGGCCTTGGGTGTTTAGGCTCAGAAGCTCCAGTGGGACCCCTCCTCTCTGAAAAAGATGACATCTATAGAGAGATTTGCCCAGCACTAACCTGCACCTGGGGCCATGCTGACCCCTTCTGTGCCAGTTGGGATTCCTGTCTTTTTTTACACACAGCAGCACCTTCAAGGCTTGCTCATGCTCAGAGCTTCAGATAGCATTTGTTGGAGTGGCCATTCCTCAGCCCACAGCATCCTAGGTGGCCTAAGATGGGGCATAGTTGTGCTTATGCCTAGATCCTCTCTACCTGTGTGCCTATGGAGGAGGGTGCCTATTTTTCACGAACATCTTTATCTGGCCAAACAGAAAACCAACAGTGTTAGATCACTTGTACTAGTTTTTGGTGGCAGAAGTCCCCTCAGTTCAGAAAACTCAAGCATCCAGTCTCAGAACAGACATTACTCTGAAATCTTCAGCCAGATTGTTCCCTTGGGAGCTGCTTTTTTCTTGAGGGGGGAGGTGAGGGGACTTACCATTGTTGTCTTCAGGCCCAAGTGCCTCCCAAGCTTTCCTGCCATCCCTTGCCCTGAGTGTCTGCCCATCTCACCTGTCTGGGAGGGAGGGAGGGAGGGAGGGAGGAAGTTAGGCAGGCAGGCAAGCTTCTCCACAGTGTCCAGCATGCTGTAGATGCTTAGGTGGCATATCTTCTTCCCTCCTGGGTGAAGACTGCCCAGGTAACCCCTAATCTGTGCCCTCTGTCAGCTTGGAGTGCTTCAGTGTTTCCTAGGTGGGCAAATAGGGCAGGACAGGCCTGATGGGAAAGGCAGGAAGGAAGGCTGGGTGGACTGACATGTAAAGCAGTAGCAGGACAGAGCAGGGTAAGAGTGACCTTAGACAGTGGCCCTAGCTTATCCATGTTTTAGTGTTAGGATAACTCTTACTGGGAACAGTGGGGGTGGTATCCCTGTCCCCAATCTGCAGGTTGGGCAGCTGCCTCTTGCTGCTTGCACAGTTGGCTGTGGCAGATGCTGGCTGCAGAGCCTGCCCTGTACAGGGGCTGAGATCTGACCCTACCTGTGCCTGCTGCCCCAGGCATCTCCTCGACCAGCCCACATATGCCCTGAGCCTCATACCCAGTCACCAGCTTGGGAGTACTTAGTGTCTGCCTCTTCTGTGCATCCTGCTTTAATGGGGAGAGCACCCCACACCCCACTCGACAGTAGGCCTTGCATATCAGGTAGCATTGGCCTTATGAGCCATGCTGAGCAGGCTGTTGGATTGGGTGGGGTGGGACAACGGGGATCTCTCTGATTAGTGTCCATCCCAGAGCATCTGACGCCCCCACTGTGCAGCAGAAGGCCCGGACGCACTTGTATGTCCTGTGGGTCCTAAGCCAGTCCACCTGCCAAGCTCTGCCCTCCTGTGAGTATAGAACTCACCTTGAAGACCTCAGCACCTTTGGAGGGGCTATCACCATCCACTTTCCTTCCTCCACAGAGAGAAGCTGGACTCCTTCCTCCCTGCCCACCTCTGCAAGCGAGGCCATGGTCTCTTTGCTGCCTTCCGGGGCCGGGGGGCCAAGACTGGGCTGGGCGAACAGGGCCTGTTGAACGCCTACCGCCAAGTGAAGGAAACAGCTGGCGGCGAAAGCGAGCACGAGGCCACTCTGGGCTCCCACTACCGCACCTACCTCCTCAAATGCCATGAGCTGCCCTTCTATGGGTGAGCAGTGCAGCTCTAAGTCCCCTCCCTCCCCCAGCAGACCATCCCACAGTGAGAGCACCTGGGCTCCAGCTTCACATTCCACCAAGAGTTGGCCTGGCACTGGGTTCCTAACTGGAACCTGCTTCTTCATCACAAGCCTGGATGCCTTTTTTTTTTTTTTTTTTTTTTTTTTTTTAATTCATTTTCAAGCAGAGAGATACATACAGAGAGAACACCAGGGCCACCACCCTGTGGGTCTGGCTTATGTGGGTCCTGGGGAATTGAACCTGGGGCCTTAGGCACTGGAGGCAAGCGCCTTAACCGCTGAGTCATCTCTCCAGCCCTGGATGCCTTTCTTGATGGATCCTTCCTTCCCACCAGCCAAAGTCATTTGATCACTAGCCTGGCCAACTGCCCCTTTAGCCAGTGTTCTTTCTCTTACAGCCTGTGTAGCAAATACCTCTTTCCTGTCTGCTATGGTTGGGCATGCTGCACACACTGGAGGAGACGCCATGAGCTCTCTCTGATGCCCATCCAGGAGAGCAGGGGAAGGGACAGCATCCAGAAAAGAATGGCCTTGGCTTATGGTGATGACAGAAGGAGCTTGGTCAGGCTCAGTGAGATACTCAGGGTGATTTGGTAGGTAGAGGAAACAGGACTGTCAAGATTACAGCCTGGAGCCTGGTGTGGTAGCGGGTGCCTTTAATCCCAGCACTCGGGAGGCAGAGGAAGGAGGATTGCCGTGAGTTCAAGGCCACACTGAGACTACCTAGTGAATTCCAGGTCGGCCTGAACTAGAGCGAGACCCTACCTCGGGGGAAAAAAAAAAAAAATTACAGCCTGCAGTGGTGGTCTGCAAAGTTGTCATTCTCAGGGCTTTGGTGGTTCAGGGAAGGGAAAGGTCAGGAACTGGATTTTGGATGTGCTGACTTTGAGGCGCCCATTAGATGCCTTGGTGGAAATTTCACGTGAGCATTTGGGTTCCTAGTTTAGCTTGGAGGACAGTCTGAGCCCGAGAGAATGATTGGTGAATTCTGTGGAGCCTGGAAACCCAGTAATAGCCAGGGAGGAGAGGATAGACAGAGACAGGACACCCTGTCAAGAACATCTCTATAGGCTACGTACTCTGTTCCATAGTGTCTTCAAGGTCATGTTCGCTTGTCCTGTTCAGCTCATCTTGTCCTAAGGGTCGGCCTCATACCTAGTACAGGTGAGAGTGAATCAGGGAACAGGAGGAGAGGGTTAAGAGACAAAGTGGCTCAGCTTTCATGTAAAATGTAGAAGTGTAGGCCAAATGGGGTCAAGGGTATGCTTTTTGTGATGGACAAAGCATCAGGGTGACAGTGGAAGTGGGTAGGTAGTTCAGGGGTTGGTCTTCTGGTTGCTTTAGTTTTTGCATGGGCTGAAATGAAGCATAGGATTCTCCAGAAGCAGGATATACACTCACTTCCAGTCTCCTGCATAGAGAGAGCTGGATTTAACTTGGACTCTCACTTAGCTGAGTACAAGAGGCAAGGGCAAGCCATGGGTGTGTGTGTGAGCATGGCCCACTGTAGGAGAGACAATGCTGGGTGGCTCCTACCCTGACCCCAGAATATACTCCCCTGGGCAGCCCTCGCCTCCTTGAGTGTCCCAGCATATCCCTACTCTAAGGAACCTTTGCTCTCGACTGCACAATGGGTCTTGATGGCCTAGTGACCCTCAGCAGCCTCAGTGTCACCTCTCCCAAGGCCTCATCCCGTGCTGTCCCTGATGCAGCTTGCTCTGTCCCTACAGTGCCCATCCTGCTTCCAGTCATGCAGATCCTCCTCCTACTGCTCAGCCCCCAACCTGTACCACCTCCCAGCCCCTCCCTCAGGCTTCTGTTAACCTTTCAGTCACCCAAATAGCTTCAGCTTGTCAGGACCCAGAGTCACCTCCCCCTGTGTGCTAGGTTCTGGAGGAAGTGGCTGACCTCAGTCCCCTCCCCAGGTGTGCCTTCTTCCACGGAGAGGTCGACAAACCAGCCCAGGGCTTTTTGCATCGGGGTGGGCGCAAGCCAGTGATCGTGGCCATCAGTCTGGAGGGCGTGCATGTCATTGACAGCAGGGAGAAGGTACCGCCTCGATTCACTCTATTCAACTCCTTAACTCCTTGGGGTGGGACTGAGGTAGTCATGGTGAGGTGAAAGGCAGTAGGGGTTTTGTTCAGACCTTAGTTCCCCTGGCCTATTGGGGACAGGGTTGAGTAGATTGTAGGAGTGACCCTGCCTCCTTTGGGTGTTCCTGGGGTCCTTCTTGTGCATCCTGAGGACACTAGGGTCAGCTTTAATTTCTGCATTGGCTGCTGTGGCATGGCAGAGCTGTAGCAGCTGGAATTCTACCTCTTAGTAGAGGGAGTCAGGAATTGCCTCACTGTTCCTCCTGGCCATTTCCCAAAAGACTCCATGGCTAGGAGCCCTCCTGGGCGGTCTTAAGTCCTGCTTATTCCTGCGTTTGGTGGCTGCCTCCCCTCTGGCTGTTGTGTCAGCAGCCCTCCCTGGGCACCTGCTTCCCTGTACCTGGGCACAAGTCCCTCCCAAGCTGCAGGACATCTGTCTGTCCCCAGAGAGGGATAACAGCTTCCTGTTCACATGCTAGTCCTAGATACTCTCATGGCAAAAAAACCTGCACTCACCCTCTTCCCTGGCTGTCAGGGGCCTGACCTGCTAGAGGAAAGTGTTAGAGGAATAGGGATTCCCTACCTCCCTGAGTGGGCTGACAGGAACTGGATCTCTTCTCCCTAGAGACACGGGAAGGAATTCAGACTTGGTGTCAAGTGTCTCCTGTGAGGAGACAGGATAAGTATCACTGGCCAGGGGTCCAAGCCTTTTCTTTGTCTCCCACTGGCCAGCATGTCCTGCTCGGCCTGCGCTTCCAGGAGCTGTCTTGGGACCACACTTCCCCTGAGGAGGAGGAGCCTGCCCTGTGGCTAGAGTTTGATGGGGACAGTGAAGGCACACCTGTCAACAAGCTGCTCAGGATCTACTCCAAACAGGTACTGGTGCTGTCACCTGCACCTGGGGATCAGGAGGTGTCTGACTGGCTGGGAAGGAGGTTGGAACTCTGCCCAGAACCTGGGAAGAAGGGGCTTGGCTTCTGCTGGCTTGAGTGGCCCTAGTGAATTCTGCACCTATTCACAGTCAATCATACATCTGTGGGTAGCAGCTGCAGGTGGGGAAACTGTCCCTTGAGGGCCTCTCCATACTGCCTGAGCAGCTGTGCCCACTCCTATCCCCAAGGCCCTGGTGAGGACAGGTGAGGAGCAGTGCAGAAGGGCGAGGGCCCTGAAGGTTTGTGTTCTTTCTGCCCACCATTTACTTTCCTGCCCCTCCCCCCTTTTCTCCTATCCTGGTCACATCATAGCCTTTTTTTTTTTTTTTTTTTTTTTTGGTTTTTTTCAAGGTAGGGTCTCACTCTAGCCCAGGCTGACCTGGAATTCACTATGTAGTCTCAGGGTGGCCTTGAACTCATGGCGATCCTCCTACCTCTGCCTCCCACGTACTGGGATTATAGCCTTCCTACTGTGAACATGAACATACACACATCTGATATAAACTCTCCCATCCCAGTAACTCTTTAGGATTTTCTGTGTAGTAGGTTACATTTTCTGCGAATGCTGATAGCTGGATTTCTCATTGCCCAATCTTTAAAAAAAGGATTTATGCCGGTGTGGTGGTGCACAACTTTAAGGGAGGCAGAAGTAGGAGGATCAGTGAGCTTGAGACCAGCCTGGGACTACAGAGTGAGTGTCAGGCCAGTCTGGGCTAGAGTAAGACCCTCCCTCAAAAACCAAAAAAGTACTTATTTTCAAGCAAAGAGAGATAGAAAGTGGCTCCTGCCACTGCAAATGAACTCCAGATGCATGTGCCACCTTGAGCATCTGTCTGTTCATGGGTACTGGGGAATCGAACCTGGGCTGGCAATATTTGCAAGCAAGTGCCTTTAACCTCTGAGCCATCTCCCCAGCTCTCATCTCCCAGTCTTGCTGTCAATCATTCTGCCTAAACAATTGAACTGATGCTCTGTGACAGGTGTCTAAGATGTGCATAGACGTATCTGACCTGCCCTTGACCTGAGGGAGAGTGTGGTCTTACCCATCAGAAGTATGGAGGTTATCCCCGAGGTTTCCTAGATGTCTTTGAGCAGGTTAAGGAAATTCTCTTCCAGGGCTGGCTGGCTGAGTTTTATCACTCCTGTGGCTATTGGTGGTGTTTATGAGTGGATGTGTTGGATTGCAGCAACTATGCTATATTGCACCTGAGCTTGTTCAGGAAGCTTGGGGCTTCCCCCTGGTATTTGCACTTCACAGCTCTCTATCCCCATTGGCTGCCACCTGTTCACCATTGAGGGGAGGCCCAGTGGACTGGGTCTTGAGGGCAGGGCTTAAGAAGATACACCAAGAGACTGCCCTTCCTCCCACACCAGGAGTGTTGTCCACCCACTTCCTCCCCAGGCTGTCCACACTGTCAGGAGCTAGCCCAGTGTCCATGGTGCCACTCAAGGCACCCGATCCAACTCAGTTCTCTCAGAAGGACCAGTGTGTGTGCACACGTGTCTATCATGCCCCTGCCTGCATGTCCCAGCCTCTGGACACCACTCTGACTCCAGAGCCTGAGGCTACTGTCATGGCTCAGCTGTGCCCCCAGACATCCGGCCATTTCACCTTTTATGCCACCAGGCATGTTTCCAATCTCTTCAGAAGGCTTCATGTTAGAACAATATTGTTAGGGGAGCTTCCCCCCAAGTAATATCACCCATTTCCTCAGGCAGACAGTTTTCAGCCAGCACACAGGCAACTTCTTCAGCCTGACCACCCTCCTTCCTTACCCTCTCTGTGGCAGCCAAGTATTAGAAACCCAGCTGGAATTTCCATCTGCTCCAACTCAGCCTTCCCTGGCAGTGCCTTTTCCACCCCATCTCCCAGACCTGGGAACCACACTTGCCTTCCAGGCCGCCTCCTCTGACATCACTTGAAGTGGGATTCCTTCCCTGCCCTCTGAGGTTCCCAGAATACCTGCTTCCTCTGGTCAGAGGCAAAGGTCTGAGGTCTGTTGTCTGATTGACTGGATGTCCCTTAGCAATGCCTACACTATGACCTCACTCCAGCATCTCTCCCTCCCCAGGCTGAGCTGATGAGTAGCCTCATAGAATATTGCATCGAGCTGAACCAGGCTGCTGAGCCTGTTGTCCCCCAGGAGAGCACGTCTGGTCCCCACTCAGCCTCCAGCTCCTCCGCACCTTCCGCTCAGCGGCCCAAGCTGAGGAGGCAGAGCAGTGTGGTGTGTAGCCGGATCCAGCATCTCTCCACCATTGACTACGTGGAGGATGGTGAGCCACTAGCACTACACGCACACACCCACACACACAGGATCGGGATGGGAAAATCCGGAGCAATTCTGGACAGAGTGGATCAGTCTTCTTCCTGGTAGGAACCCCGATGAGCAAAGGGGGAACTGAGGCCCTGGCTGCCAGGACCCTTTCCTGTCCTTTCTCACTGCTATATGGACAAATGTGTCCAAAACATAGGAAACCACTCAGTGCCTTTTTCCTTTGATTCTCCTCCTCCCTGAGGTAGGGTCTCTCTGTAGCCCAGGCTGACATGGAATTCACTTTTTAAAGCCAGGTGTGGTAGCTCACACCTGTAATTTTAGCACTTGGGAGGTGGAGGCAGGGGGATCTGGAGTTCAAAAACACCCTTGGCTATGTAGCAAGTTCTAAGCCACCTTAGGCTACATGAAACCCTATCTAAAACAAACAAACAAAAAAAGACCTACACTTTGTAATTTCCTTAGTTTTTACCTTAGGTCTTTCTCTTCCAAGGTCCTATTCAGGACACATTACTTTTTTTTTGTTTGTTTGTTTCTTTGTTTTTTGAGGTAGCATCTCTACCCCAGGTTGACCTAGAATTCACTATGTAGTCTCAGGCTGGCCTTGAACTCACAGAGATCCTCCTCTCCTACCTCTGCCTCCCAAATGCTGGGATTAAAGGCGTGTGCCACCACATTTGGCTTGTTTGTCTAATATTTTTATTTGCAAGCAGAGAGCTAGAAAAAGGCAGACACAGAGAGAGTATGGATGCGCCAGGGTCTCCAGCCACTGCAAACAGACTCCAGATGCGTGCACCACCTTGTACATCCGGCCTACATGGGTGCTGGGAAATCGAACCCAGGTCATTAGACTTTGCAGGCAAGCACTTCAATAGCTGAGCTATCTCTCCAGCCCTGTTTGGTTTGTGACACAGGTTTTCCTGTGTTTTAGGCTAGCCTCATATTGGCCTCTGATGCGCCTGCCTCCACTTCCCAAGGGCCTGGATTATAGGCATGGGCCACCACAGTCAGTGTTTTTTATATAATTAATTAATTAATTAATTTTGTTTTTGTTTTTTTTAGGTAGGATCTCACTCTAGCCCAGGCTGACCTGGAATTCACTATGTAGTCTCAGGGTGGCCTTGAACTCATGGTGATCCTCCTACCTCTGCCTCCCGAGTGCTGGGATTAAAGGCGTGTGCCACCATGCCCGACTTAATTATTTTTTTAAAGGTAAAGTCTTGCTCTAGCTCAGGATGACCTGGAATTCACTGTGTAGTCTCAGGGTGGCCTCGAACTCAGTTATCTTCCTACTTCTGCCTCTGGAGAGCTGAGATTAAAGGCATGCACCACCATGCCCAGCTTGCTTGCTATTTAAGACAGTATCTGGTACTATAGCCCAGGCTGGCTCGAAACACCATATAATGTAGGACAGGGCCTCAAAGCGGTCCTCTTGCCTCAGCCTCCCGAGTGCTGAGATTACAGGAGTAAGCCACCATACTGGGCCCCACAGTGCATTTAAGTTCATGTTTCCTTCGGCTCCTATTGACTAACAGTGTCTCAGACTGCCTTTGTTTGTGACAGACTTAACAATTTGATTCTTTTAGTATGTCCTTTGTTAGAATGGGATGTTTTTCTCTTGATTAGGGTTACGGAACTAGAAAGGGCAGACCACAGGGCTAAGGCAGCAGTGTACTATCAGAGTTGCCTATCAGCTTGGTTTATGCCTGTAGGTGTTGCCCTGGTTACCTCGCTTGTGAAAGCCGAGGCTCTGCCATTAGCTGTGTGTGGAGCAGTACTTGCTTCCTTGGTCAGCTGTGGGAATTGTCATGAATGTGCTCCTGCAGTGCGGCTGGTGCAGGCTCACTGCCTGGGATGCTGAGGACGACTGAGCACCCTCCATCCTACCACTAGTGATCGAGCTGGCAGTGGGTACTGACTGGGTCAGGGAGAGCCAGAGCCCAACTTTCCAGGGCCTGGGCCATCCTCACCCTCTTCTCAGCCTGTTCCTCTCCCTCACAGGCAAAGGGATCAAACGGGTCAAACCAAAGCGTACTACATCCTTCTTCAGCCGCCAGCTTTCCACAAGCCAGGGGAGTTACACGGTGGTGCAGCCTACTGACAGCCTGGAGCAGGGCTGAGGACAGCTGCCCGGAGCAGCGGGAGGACATGTGGAGCCCCAGACCTCCCAGACAAGGGCCAGGCCACATTTGCCTCAAAGGCTGAGAGCCTGGGCAGAGGGCTATGCGGGATCTTCAGGTGTGTCAGACCATGGCGAAGTGACATCTACACCTGCCTCCTACGGTGCCTGGACAGAGCCTGCAGCCCCTCGTGCAACCTGCCCTTCCTTTCCTGGCTTTGGCCCAGCTGCTGACTGCGGCTCTAGCTGTAGCTCCTGCTCACAGATTCCTGCCCATTTCAAAGTGGTCCATGTCCTTGGCTCTGAAGGGATGGCTGGCAGCAGCTCCATTGGCAGGTGGCCAAGCATCAGAGAGAGCTTGGGATCTGCAAGTTCTATGACAGCCTTTGGTCTTTTCCAGGATTTTGGTGACCACATCTTGCATTCTTTCTGCTGACATTCCACCCACACTGCCAGAACAGGCTAATCATTCCTCCTAGGCTGTGTTGGGGTGGCAGGTTTTGAGAGGAGGGTGGGTCCTCTTTTGGTTCTGGATGGGTTTAGTTTAGGGTTAGAGAGCCAGGCAGCGTCACTAGCACTCCCCAAGCCTGTGACTCTAGAGTTTTCGGTCTTTGGAAGCAGCAAATTGACAGGAGCAGACACAGCAGAAGGGCTAAGGAGAGGGCTCTGTGGTTAAAAGCACTTTCTTGCAAAGCCTGCTGCTGCAAAGCCTGGATTCATTTCCTCAGCACCACGTCAAGCTGAAAGCAAAAATTAGCTCATGAGTGTGGCATTTGCAATGGCAAGAGTCCCTGGAATGCCTATATGCATATGTGCACACGTGTAAATAAACAAAAATGTTAATATATGAGCTGGGCGTGGTGGCACAGGCCTTTAATCCCAGCACTCGGAAGGCAGAGGTAGGAGGATCACCATGAGTTCGAGGCCACCCTGAGACTACATAGTGAATTTCAGGTCATCCTGGACTAGAGGGAGACCCTGCCTTGAAAAAACGAGAAAAAAAAATGTTAATATAAGAAGGGCAAGTTAAGAAAGGCTTTATTCTTAGAAAGTAAAGCGGAAAGCTCCCAAGGTAGGAGGGACCTTGAGCTGGCTACCTCTTGGTGACTGGGACCAGCGGTTTTTATACCCTCAGGGATGTAAGGTATCAAGTCTTGATGGATTAGAT
The DNA here is from genome assembly GCA_004024765.1 of Zapus hudsonius. NCBI lineage: Eukaryota > Metazoa > Chordata > Mammalia > Rodentia > Dipodidae > Zapus > Zapus hudsonius. The sequence goes on along the minus strand of PVHP010014161.1, from coordinate 13,906 downwards.
TGGTTACTTTAAATGTGTTTGGGGTGTAAATTGGGTACCAGGGTGACCTGGACTAGTACACTGAATGTATGAGAGGCTCTTGATGACAAAGGAACTCAGCCTGCACCTTGCTGAGTCGGCTTTTTTGGAGTTTAGTCCCTGGCCTTACCGTTAGTGATACTCTTCTTGGTCCTGTATCCCTAATTACCTAGAAAACGAGGGCCACTTCACTCCTAATTCCTATTGTTGGGACCTGAGGAAGCTGGGCAGGGCTGCCACTCAGATCTCCCTGCAGGCCTGAGACACTGGGCAGAAAGGAGGTACCTTTTTGTAAGTCTTTGTTGAAGTTTTTTGTGTTGGAAGTGGCGGCCCTAACAGGCCCACCAGATCTGCAGTCCACACTGGAAAAAGCTGAGGGTGCTGATGCATACACCTCCCTCCTTCCCTCCCTCCCTCAAGTAGCTCACCTCACGAATCTACCAAATCTTCTTTCATGATCTGGGTCTCTCGTGTTAGTTTTTGTCTTGTCTCAGGCTTTTTGTTTTGATCTGTTTTTCTTTTTTTTTTTTTTTAAATATTTTATTTATTCATTTTCAAGCAGACAGATACAGAGAGAAAGATAGAGAGAGAGAACCAGGGCCACCACCTTGTGGGTCTGGCCTATGTAGGTCCTGGGGAATTGAACCCAGGGAATTGAGCTGGAGGCAAGTGCCTTAACCGCTGAGCCATCTCTCTAGCCCTTGATCTGTTTTTCGAGGTAGGGTCTCACTCTAGCCCAGACTGACCTGGAATTCACTATGCAGTCTCAGGGTGGCCTCCTACCTCTGCCTCCTGAGTGCTGGAACTAAAGCTGTGCCACCAGCCTGGCTGTCTCCCGGGCTTTGAGTGGGTGTGGCCTGTGACTCAGGAGATGCCCTCCTTAACCACTTGAGCACAGGCTCTCCTTCAGCCACAGTGACTTGAGCTCCTGAGGACCTTGGATATGGGCTCTTAACCTGCTTGTCCCCAGTTTAGTCCTCCTGGTAGTGGTGAGAGGAGTTTAGCCTGAAAGGGGTGCTTTCCAGGCCCCTGTGCCCCTCTGTAGTACTACCCTGCACTCAGGGCTTCCCCATAAACAAAGGTTCTCTGTCTTCCCATCTCAGTAGAAAACCACAGTAATGCAAAGCCCTCTTGCTCCAAAGCTGAAAACTGTTTACCTACCCCTGCGGAGCTCCAGCTGTCTAGGAGTGAGCTTGCCTTCCTCAGCAAGGACTGTGTTGTCATAAATGTCCAAAGAAAAGGCTGCAGGATGATGTCATCTGTCACATGAAGTCTCTTCTGACTTCTCTACTGGCGCCAGCCCTCCAGTCATCTTGGCTGCTGACTGTTGACTTCAGGTGCATTCTTATCTGATGGGGTGGGCATGTGGGTGTGTTTGTGTGTTGTGTATGTGTACACAAATTATATGTTTCCACTTAGCCTGTTCTCCCATTTTCTAAGCACCAATTGTGCCTTAACCTCTGCTTGCCCTTTGGGACAAAGCAGCACTTCAGTATTTTACTAAATGTCTTCATTCTTTTGTATCATGTGACTAATAAAATCAGTGCCTGGCGAACTCTAGGGTGGTTTATGATACAAAATAACTAGAACATGCTGGTTACAGACAGCCTATTTGCTCAAGTGTGTGTCAAGATGTAGAGTCCTCGCCGGGCGTGGTGGCTCACGCCTTTAGTCCCAGCACTCAGGAGGCAGAGGTAGGAGGATTGCCATCTCAATTCCAGGTCAGCCTGGGCTAGAGTGAGACCCTACCTCGAACCCCCCCCAAAAAAAGAAAAAGATGTATGAGTCCTCAAGGCTGGACCCTAGTGAAGTGCTCTCATCACCTGGTGGCTTATTGGGGTCACTACAGGAATGAGGAGTTCAGGAGAGCCCTAGGCTCACATGGAGCTCTGCCTGGCCAGGAGGTTGGTTGTTGCCTGCAGATTCTGTGGTACCACCCAGTTTGGAGGTCAAGGACAGCACTAGACCTGCCTAAAGAACAGTGCAGGGCTGGAGAGATGGCTCAGCGGTTAAGGCACTTAACCTAAGTGCCTAAGGCCTCGGGTTCAATTCCCCAGGTCCCACATAAACCAGACCCACAAGGTGGTGGCCCTGGTGCGTTTTCTCTTTCTCTCTCTCTCTCTCTCTCTCTCTCTCTCTCTCTCTCTCTCTCTCTCTCTCTCTCTCTTCCCCCTCCCCCCCCTCTCTCCCTCTCTCTCTCTGTATCTGCTTGAAAATGAATAAATAAAGTATAAAATAAAATATTAAAAAAAAAAGAACAGTGCAGAAGCCGGGTGTGTTGGCGCATGCCTTTAATCCCAGTACTCGGGAGGCAGAGGTAGGATCACCATGAGTTCAAGGCCACCCTGAGACTACACAGTGAATTCCAGGTCAGCCTGGGCTAGAGCGAGACCATACCTCGAAAAACCAAAAAAAAAAAAAAAAAAAAAAAAACAATGCAGAGCAAATGACATGAGTTTTGGCCCTGTCAGTTGGATGGCAAAAGTTAAGGGTTGCCCCCCCACTGATGGAGTCCCTAAATACCCGGCAGTGAACAGCAAGGATCTTACTGAAGAGGGGCCCTCAGGAATTGGAGATGGGGGGGGGATACAAGGCTATAACATGTAAAAAAAAATTATATATATATACTGCAAAAGGAATTCAGTGGAGAGAGAGGATTTGGGAAGGGAAAAGGGATGTTGGGAGGTGAATATGATCATGGTAGATTGTTAATATCTCTGGAAGCTGCCAATAAAAAAGTTGAGGGTTGGGGTTCACAAAGAACATTTCCAGAGTTAGAGGAGCAAGCCACCATCCTGGCAGAGTGTGGTCCTGTGACCAGGGTCTGTGTCCTGTCGTCCATGACAGCAAGTGATGCTTTGTCCACGGCGTGGTTCTCTTGCCAAGCTGGGACAGTACAGCACCACTGATAGAGATTAGGAGCAACATAGCGTCTTTTGTAGGTAGCTGGGGACCCTGGCCTAGAAAAACAAATGCCAACCTGCCTGGCAAGACTGCTCCAGGCAAGGCAACTCCGGTCCAGTTCCTGATTCCTCCTCCTCAATGTTCCCCTGGCCAAGCACCTCCCACCTGAAGGGTGAAAAAGTCACTGGGCAAATGGTGGAAACAAATTCCTGGACGTTATAACAGAAGTATCTGTCACAGAAACTCTAGCCCTCATAATAGCCATGACCATAATCCACTACTTTAACCCTCTCAGCGGGCGGTTAGTGAAACACTTCTCCCCAGTTCTTCACTCTCCAAAGGTAAACACTGCCCATCATCCAATCAAGGTCCTCCCTATATGTTTAGACTTAACCAATGAAACTCATCTCAACTGATGCCTAATTTGCATCTCCAAGGTTACAAGGAAACTTGATCAAGTTACCAAGCAAACTACCTACCTGGACTCCTCCCATTTGGGGAGCTTTTCGGTTTTATTTTACCTTAAAAAAAAATACATATTTTAGGAACCAATCTCAGTTACTGTAGCGCATGATTCCTTTACCTAATTTCTGAAGGCCTCCTTTACGTGCAGCTGCTGGAAAAGCTCACGTTCCTACTCTTCCTGTGAATTTGCTCACATTCACGCTTCAAGTTTCAACTGAAATATGCTCTCAGAGTCTTCTTGCCACTGGCATGGGCACCTCATGGTCAGGGCCCTGGTTCCCTCATCTTTCTGACATGGCACTAAGCCAAGTTCAGGCTCCACTCCAGTCACCCCTGGCCAGGGTGAAGGTCAGCTCCAAGCTAGTCCCTTTCCATGCAGTTCAAAGCTGCGGGTAAGGCGCTTGCCTGCAAAGCCTTTGGAAGCCTGCAAACATACTCGGCTTGATAAGGCTTATAAATTATCGTTAGTTGTTGAGAACATTAGTGCAGGTGTTTGCAAGGCAACGATGGCTAGCACTG
>PVHP010014161.1:0-5000 GCA_004024765.1 Zapus hudsonius | reverse complement strand
TCCTCACCTCTAAAGGATGGTAACCAGGCTATGGAGGGCGAACCCAAGCTCAGTTTGAGGTACATGGAACAAAGTGGAGGGTATGAGGAATGCCTAGCTGTTGCCTAGAGCTTGATAGTCACTGGCAGTCATGACTCAAGGGACAGATTTTCAACTGCTCAGCCCTGCCCCTGGCCAGCCAGATCTTTAAAGACACCTGGCTCTTCCTCCCTATCCAAATTCACCCCACATTTCAGAGAAGGTGGGTGGGTTACCCAAATTTACCCAGAATGGAGATGCAGAGCCGGCCTGGGATATCAGGATTTCTTTTCTTTTCTTTTTTTTTTTTTTTTTTTTTTTTTCGAGGTAGGGTCTCACTCTAGCTCAGGCTGACCTGGAATTCACTGGAGTCTCAGGCTGGCCTTGAACTCACAGCGATTCTCCTACCTCTGCCTCCCAAGTGCTGGATTTCTGTTTTAAGATTAAATTCACCAAGAGCCGGGTGTGGTGACGCACGCCTTTAATCCCAGCACTGGGGAGGCAGAAGTAGGAGATAGAAGTGAATCCCAGGCCAGCGTGGGACTACAGAGTGAACTCCAGGTCAGCCTGGACAAGAGCAAGACCTCGAAAAACACAACAAAGGGCTGGAGAGATGGCTCAGCAGTTAAGGCACTTGCCTCCAGTGCCGAAGGCCCTGGGTTCAATTCCCCAGTATCCACATATGCCAGACCCACAAGGTGGTGGCCCTGGTGCTCTCTCTCTCTCTCTCTCTCTCTCTCTCTCTCTCTCTATCTATCTTTCTGCTTTAAAATGAATAAAATATTATAAAAAAGAAAAACAACAAAATAAAAAAGAAATCCACACATTCACGCAAATAGATAAAAATATAAAATAAAAATCCAGGGCCAAATGACGTCCCTCCCCTTCTCAGGTTGACAGTGTGGGTTTGGGTGTGGTCACAGTCACCACATGCAGATCCAGTCGTGACCAGCAGGGGGCAGCTGAGCCCGCCCTTTCCTCTTGCTGGTCTGCAGGCATCATGAGCCAGCACCTTGTTCAGCCCCAGACAGGCATCCTGGTATATATGGTTGTGCCTGCAGACAGAATCTGGGGGACGAAGGCTTGGGTTTGGAACCAATGTCCACCCCTATTCAAGAGCGTGCACCCTGACGCCTGAAATCCAGGCCCTTCTTACTGAGTCTGTCATTGTCGTCCAAGAGCCCCAGAGGTGGTTGATGCCTCGAGCTTTGGAGCTTTGTTTTCTGTAAAGTTACAATTTAGTCAAAATATTTAAAGCCAGAACTATTTGAGGAAATCCAGAGGTGGGTGGACACTCCTTGGGGCTAGTCATACAATTCCTGCCCCATACCTGGTCACAGGTACCCTCCCCCTTTACAGCCATACTGTGAAACATCTATCATCCCATCACACACTAACTGAGACCTCCAGGTATAAAACTTGTTTTTCTTTGTCTCCTTTTTTTTTTTTTAGGTAGGGTCTCTCTAGCCCAGGCTGACCTGGAATTCATTATATAGTCTCAGGGTGGCCTTGAACTCATAGTGATCCTCCTACCTCTGCCTCCGAGTGCTGGGATTAAAGGCGTGTGCCACCATGCCCGGCCCCCAGTCCCCTTTTAAAACTATTTGACATAAATGTAATTTGCAAGAGTATTATAGTACCAGTCTTCCCCTAAGAATTCTGTGTCCCCTTGCCACCAGACCTTGGCACTTTGGGGGGCAGCAGAAATGACCATGGACACCCTCTGTCAATGAGCACAGGCCTCCCAGATAATGTCCAGGTCAACAGCTTCCAGAGGGTTCCCACTCCATCCACCCCACTGTGCTGCTGGCAGAAGCCCTGTCCACGCACTTGACTTGTTCACTAACAGCTCTCAGACTGCAGGAGAGTGAGGTGGGGGCGGCCGGTAGAGTGAAGTTCAAGGGCACTCTAGTCCTGGATTGAGGCCATTCCCCCTTGATTGTGACTTGTGTGGAAGCAGGAGCTGGGGTCCCTGGCTCTGCTGGGGGTCTTGCAGAAGAGGGAGGGCTTTACAGACTGAGGGAGGGAGAGGGCAGGATGTCAGTAAGTGACTCCAGAGAAGCCTTCACCCAGAGTCCTTGTGGAGAGGCTTGAAAAAGAGGCACAGGCAATGTGGGGGAGGGGGTCCTAGGAAAGCTTGTTTAGTGAACATGGGGCCAGGTTACTGGGGGCTGCTGGAGGCACAGGGCATTGAGGACACAAGGCCTGTGGGTTATTGCCCCCAATTCCCTCAGCTAAGGACCAGAACTGGGCCAGGTGAGTCTGGTGACAGGATCAAAGGCCTGTGTGGCCATGGGGGGGGGGAGTGGCCAGCTTGGGCAAGGTTCAGGAAGGGGTGTGTTCAGGACAAGGGGAGGTAGGCCCGGTGCTAACAATATACATGGATGTGTCCCAGAACAGAGTCCTGGTGGTGTGGGTTTTGAGAGCAGCTGAACCTATTAATCTAGTGGCTGAGTTCCTTGTCTTGTTCCTTGTTCAGAACTGTACAAGCCTTGGCCACAGGGCAACTTAAAGATTTATTTTAGGAAAGAAAGCAAAGCAGAAAGCTTCTACATTGGGAAGGGTCCAGAGAATGTACTGGGCATAGTGACCTGGATCGGGGGATGTAACTGGGCATGGTGATGAGCTTTACTGGTTAAGTGTAAATGTATATGGAGGACCTTGATTGGTTGGTGGGTCAGGGAGAAGAGTGCTGATTCTAAATGGAACCACAAAAAGCTGGCTGTGGTGGTGCACGCCTTTAATCCCAGCACTCCCAGAAGTAGGAGGATGGCCATGAGTTCGAGGCCAGCCTGAGACTACAGAGTGAATTCCAGGTCAGCCTGGGCTAGAGTGAGACCCTACCTCGAAGAAAAAGAAAAAAAAAGAGGAAGGGGGGAGATTGTGAAACATTCTTAAGAGGAGGAAAGGGCTGAAGAGATAGCTCAGCGGTTAAGGCATTTGCCTCCAGTGCCTAAGGCCCCGGGTTCAATTCCCCAGGACCCACATAAGCCAGACCCACAAGGTGGTGGCCCTGGTGTGCTCTCTCTCTCTCTCTCTCTCTCTCTCTCTCTCTCTCTCTGCTTGAAAATGAATAAATGAAATATTAAAAAAAAAAAAGAGGAGGAAGAACTAAGAAGCAAAGCAGCTTCCCTGATTGCCATCTTGATGAGTCAGCATTAGGTTCAGACTGGAATATTTTTCTTTTTATTTGTTTTTGCTTTTTTGAACTTTTTATTTTTTAATTGTTTATGTTGCTGGGAATTTAAACCAGGGCCTTGAGCTTGCCAGGCAAGCTCTACCACTGTGCTGCTTCCTCAACCCAGACTGGAATTCCTCTGAGATAGGCTGACCTGGAATTCACTATGTAGTCTCAGGGTGGCCTTGAACTCACTGCCATCCTCCTATCTCTGCCTCTCCAGTGCTGGGATTAAAGGCATGTGTCACCATGCCTGGCTCTCTCTCTCTCTCTCTCTCTCTCTCTCTCTCTCTCTCTCTCTCTCTCTCTCTCTCTCTCTCTCTCTCTCTTGGTTTTTCGAGGTAGGGTCTCACTCTAGCCCAGGCTGACCTGGAATTCACTATGTAGTCTCAGGGTGGCCTTGAACTCATGGTGATCCTCTTACCTCTGCCTCCCGAGTGGAGTGCTGGGATTGTCTCTTTCTCTTTTTTATTTGCAAGCAGAGAGAGAGAGAGAGAGAGAGAGAGAGAGAGAGAGAGAGAGAGAGGAGGAGGGGCTGTGTGTACCAGGTACTTGCCACTGCTAATGAACTCTAGACGAATGCACCATTTTGTGTATCTTGCTTTATGTGGGTACTGGGGATTTGAACTCAGGCCCACAAACTTTGCAAACAAGTGCCCTAAACTGCTGAGCCATCTCTCTAGCCCCAGACTACAAATCTTCTAGTCTCCCCAGGAAAGGCTGCCACCTATGTTCATTGGACCTGAGGCCCTAATGTGAACTAAAGTTCCCAGAACCGCCTGCATCTGCTACACCTGCTTCCAGCAAGGCTGAATGGACTGACAGAACTCCTTACATCACAGGGAGGTGGGATAAGGTTAGAGCCAGATTACCCTGGGCTATCTAAGGGCCCCAACAGCCATTTATCACTGCCTCTGTGTCTGACCTAACATCCTGGTGACTGTCAGTTATCAGGTGTGATCCTTTTTTGGAATGAAAGAACAGATCTCCAGTTTCCACCAGTTCAAGGGCTAAGAATGTCATCAGACAGCCTCTCATATTTGGCTCCAGAATAGACTACCTCTTATCCCCTTTGAGGTGAGAGCTTTGTCTTTTGCATGGACACTAACTACCTCCAAAAGAAAGCTACCTTGCTCCTGTATCTTATCACTGGAAGATCTAGATTTTTGGGACTGACAAAATGAAAGGTACTTTCTGCAAGGCATGGCTTAAGGCCAGGGAGGAGGAGGACACCCCTCACCTGTCCGTGGATGGGCTCAGGAAACAAGGGCCTGAAACAGGGCAACTTCAAACCTCTGCTTTTAACCAAAGAATCAGATAAACCAGACTGAGAAGGGTAATTCATAAGCCATCACATTTTTATTCAGAAATATCAGGGATATGAGGGAAGTTCAAGTTCAGGAACCGAGGAAGGTAAAGTAGGTACATCCACGGGGTCCGTGAGGTCATGTGGGAGAACAAACATGGGCCCTGGAACATGAAAGGGGTTTAGGGAGGAAAGAGAAGAAAGTTCAGAGAGCTCCTGCCATGTGGGAGGCAGGAGAGGGAGGGAGCAGAGCCGTGGGAGAGGAGTGGGGAAGGCTTTGCAGGACAGGAACCTGGACATTCAGGAAGTTCAGGAGAGAGGAACCACCAGTAAAGAGTCCTTGCCCACCTGGTAAAGATCTCTCTATATAACCGTATTGGGTGAGCCAGCGTGAGGGCTGATTGGTTTGGGCTTGGTAGGGGGAAGCTGGTTCAGGAAGACACCAGCCATGATGCCACATTTTGAGGCTGAGCTTGACTAGCCACAATGCCAGGTTCA
>PVHP010014160.1:26098-39778 GCA_004024765.1 Zapus hudsonius | reverse complement strand
GAAAGGACAGCACACCAGTAGGTTTTACTCAGGCACACAGCAAGTATTTATTGACAGACTTCTACAGTGAAATAGTTTCTCTACCAAGCCTGAGAGAATAGTGCTAAACATTTGAGCTCAAACCTTTCTGCCTCAGCCTCCCAAGCGAGCCACCATGCCCAGCCCTCTATCCAACTCTCTCGTTTTCAGCTTCTACCGCTTTTCCAGGGAGCCTTCCATTCTCCTGTAACATTCTGTGCATGTCCTAGAGTACTTGCAGTGAGAGGGAACTCCTGGTTCTCAAGATTTCAGAGTGGATAATGTTATTTCTACGTCTCAAAAATTCCAGTCATTTTCAATTCAGTTGTAAAGGACATATAATTTTCTTCTATCTTTTTGAGATAGGATCTCACTCTGTAGCCCAGGTTTTCCTGAATTTACTATGTACAGTGGGCTGACCTTCAACTCTAGTGGTCCTCCTGTCTTAGCCTCCCAAGTGCTGGGATGATAGGTGTGAGCCACCATGCTCAGCTCTAAAGGGCACATATAATTATACCATTATTTTTAAAAATATTTATTCATTTCTAAGCAGAGAGAGAAAGAGGGAGGGAGGGAGGGAGGGAGAGAGAAAGAGGGAGGGAGAGAGAGCGAGAGAGAGAGAGAGAGAGAGAGAGAGAGAGAGCGCACCAGGGCCAACACCTGGTTTATGTAGGTACTAGGGAATTAAACCCAGGGCCTTAGGCACTGGAAGCAAGTGCTTTAACCACTTAGCCATCTCTCCAGCCCCAATTACATCATTATTAAGCTCTATGCAAGGAAAGAAAAATCTGGAAAAAATGAGCGGGTGTGGTGGTTCATGTCAGAGAATCTCTGAGTTCAAGGTCAGCCTGGGCTGTAGTGTGAGATCCTATCTCAAAAGAAAATGTGGAAAAAACAGTCTGCCACTCCTAATGGTAACTGTGGTTGTGGGTCATGAATCTGGTCTAAATCACTAAAATCTATTAAAAAAGTTATAATTTGTTCATAAAACACCTCTTGCAAGACTTTCCATAAAAACTTTAGATGGTAATGAAACAGAAGATAATGGGAAAGCTAATTAACCCTGGCAAAGCCTTATTATCTTAATTAGGTCGATCATGAACACTGTCCTCCCAGATGCATGCCTTCTTCACCAGCTTTACAGTCTCAATGGGCAAAGACCCACCTTTCCACCATCAGATCAACAGCCCAGATTTGATCCTATAGCTTCACAATGTACCTTCTGTGTATGTGCACAGTGTGGGTGTCCTGTGCGGATGCACGTGGAGGCCAGAGGAAAAGATGGATGTCCTCCTCTATCACTCTTTCGCCCTCTTTCCCTGAGACAGAATCTCTCCCTGTGGCTGGAGTCACTGTATGTCAGTAAGACTGGCTGACTCGGGAGCCCCAGCCATCTTCCTGTCTCCACCCCTCAGCACCAGTGTTCCAGGCACTGGTGCTTATGCCTCACTCAGGCACTCCTACCCTCTGAACCATTTCTGCAGTTCCTCACAATGTCATCCTGCACATTCCTAGGCCACAAGATAAAAATGATTTTGGTAAGCAGACTCCATCACTGAGAACTCAATAATGAGAGATATAAAACTAGAGAGTAGAAAAATTAGCAACCTGGCTAAGAAAATCTTTTCATGTCTAGTTTCTCTTATAAAACATGGAAGCTTAGCTTAGAGGAAAAAAAAAAAAATCTCAGTATCTTGGATTCAGAAGGCGCCCGTCCCCGGTAGTCCTGCTCTCTGGTTTCCATTCATTAGACATTCTGTATTACTATGCTACTTATTAGCATCTTAACTCAGGACAGAAATCAGAGAGGTAGTTTTCCAGGACAGTAAAGCATTTGCTAAGTAATTACAAAGACCATTTGCATTCCTCCAAATAAAGATTTGACAAGCTCTAATAAAATAAGATTACTGAGTATCTAGGCTTTATAACTACCCATTCAATTTTACAAAATAATTCAAAACTCAGTAGTTGCTGATTGTAAAAACATATGAAGACTCATCATAACAAGTGTAGAGTTAGTGTCCAATTTATAGACATTTTCCTTCATGTGTACGTCCTCCCAATGATCTCTTCAATACTTACTCTGTTGATAGTATCTTTTAATGCCTAAGAACTATCTTAATAGTCTCGAAGCAGGAAAAAAACAATTAGCACATATTTGTAACAAAAAGTGTACAGACATTGGTGTTATAATTATATGCTATCATAAAGAATGTCATAGACGACAGCTTGCCGTAAGAGATGATTTGAGGACATTATCAGTCAGGCACACAGCAATTAGGTAGTTGGAAAATAATTTAGGCAGCAAGCAATGTGGTCTGCTTACCCAAACCACAGGGAAAATGTAATTAAAAGGGGGAATGGAAAATATTGTGGGTTCTATCAAAATAAAACGAGTAAGGGCTTTTCCTGACTATAACCATCTCTTGTTATAAATGTCAGCACAGAGAAGCATGGCTACAAAGAACATGAAACGAGGGCAGATCTGTCTAAATCTCTCCTCTTAGTCCCCTGGGATAAAGACTAGCAGTGGGAAAGACAGGTAAGTCTAGAACACAAGGCTGGTCTATCCAGATGCTTCATACCCTTTGATCAGACGCTACTTATATCCCTGCTTAGCCTTTTAGTTAAATTAGCACGCACATAACAGACAAAAAGAGAAGAAACTTGGCATTAACATGAAAAACATGGGTCTCCTTTTCCTATTCTGCTACCAGAGATGTGCCAGGCTGGTGGCACAGGCCTTTAATCCCAGCACTCAGAAGGCAGAGGTAGGAGGATCGCCAGGAGTTTGAGGCCACCCTGAGACTGTATATAGCGAATTCCAGGTCAGCCTGAGCTGGAGCTGCCTCTAAAAAAACAAAACAAAACAAAAAGCCAGAGATGTATAACATGCTAGCAAATCTCCATGCTCATTATCATTTATTCTACTTGGAATTTGTTTCATTCTAATGCTCAGACTTTACTTGAAACTGTCCAGTTACCCAAGAATATAATCTCAAATTCTTTTTCTCTATAAACTCAGCCTCCCCGAAGAGAAGACACTAAGGTGACAGGACAGCATGTGAACCCAAAAGACCCTGGATATCTAGCTGCTGATAGGCCGGGCACCTCCTATTCCAGCTGAGCAAGCAGAGGGAGCTGAGTAGGCAGAGGGACAGTTTTCAGCTGTGAGCTCTGAGGCTATTGTAAACCCTTCAGGCTTCTTCCTGAAGAGGGAATTGAGACTCATCCCATCTCTAATCTAGCAGTGAGTCTCCTCTGCTCAGTGAGGCACAGTAATCTTTCCAAGACATTTTGCGGACTGGGGCTCCCGTCACCTGGTGATAATAGAGTTCAGGTGGGAGGAATACAATGCAGGCAGAGCAGGTACAGAGCCTAGACTGATAATACATCCAGGGACCCGGGAAAAGTTTTGACTTTTTATTTATTTATTTATTTATTTATTTATTTATTTATTTATTTATTTATTTATTTATTTATTTATTTATTTATTTATTTTTGAGGCAGAGTCGTACCCTAGCTCAGGCTGACCTGGGACTCACTCTATAACCCAAGCTGGCTTCAAGCTCACAGCAATCCTACCTCAGCCTCCAGAGTGCTGGGCATATAGGTATGAACTACTACGCCTGGCTCTTGACTGACTGACTGTCTTTTAAAATCAAGAAAATAATGAATCCAGAAATTCTACTCCGAGGAATATACTCAAAACAGTAAACTACTCGCAACAACAAAAAGGTGGAAACAATCCAACTGCCCATCTACTGGTGCATGTATAAAGAAAATATAGTATTCTATCTTGATTTGAATATGAAATGTCTCCCTCAGGCTCATGTTTTGAATGCTTGGTCACCAATTGATGGCAGTTTGGGAAGGTTGTGAAAATATTAGGCTGGAGAGAGCACAGCGGATAAGGTGCTTATCTGTATGGCCTAACCACCCAGGTTCGATTCCCCAGGACCCATGTAAACAAACCACATGTACAAAATGGAGCATGTGTCTGGAGTTCATTTGCAGTGGCTGGAGGCCCTGGTGTGCCCATATTTTCTCTTTCTTTCTGTCATCTCTGTCTCTCTCTGCTTGTAAAACATAAAACATTAATTTTAAAAAGAATTTTTAAAATGGTAGGAAGTGAAGCTTAACTGGAGGAGTAGGTGGTTGAGTACAGGCTCTTTCAAGTTTTATTTTCTTACAACCTTTGTTCCCCTCTGCTTCACATCTCCATTATGTGAACAGCTTCTGCCAGACTCTCACCACCAAGATGTTCTGCCCAAACACATGGGCCAAGGTGACCATGGAATAAACCTTTGGAAATATTCAATTAAATAATTCCTCTAGGGCCAGGCGTGGTGGCGCACGCCTTTAATCCCAGCACTCAGGAGGCAGAGGTAGGAGGATTGCCTTGAGTTCAAGGTCCCCCTGAGACTACAGAGTGAATTCCAGGTTAGCCTGGGCTAGAGTGAGACCTACCTCAAAAAACCAAAAAATAAAATAAAATAAAATAATTCCTCTAAGTTGTTCATATCAGATAGTTCAGTCACAACAATGAAAAGCAGCTGATATATATTCTATGGGATATTATTCAGCCATAAAAATGAATTACTGATACTTGCTATTATAAGAGTATCTCAAAAACATAACTAAAAGAAGCCAGGAACAAAAGTCCTCATTTGATGATTCCATTCATGAAATATGCCAAACAGGCAAATCCGTCAGGACAGGGCGCAGGACTGTAAGGATTCTGCTCACGTAGCTGACTAGTAGCGGGCAACGTGGAAACTAAAGGACAAGAAACTTGCCTGGAAACAAAGGACTTAGCAACCTGGTGCTGCTAATTCTTAGAACTCAATGCGGAGCATGACCTAGGTCCTTCTGCGGGTCCAGGACGCTCCAGCACATTCTATGCCTCTCATCTTATCCACACCCACACTGTTAACTTATCCGTTCTTTCTTCCCACGCTCTTAAATTATGGAACACAAGAAATGTCTTAAAACCTTCTCTTTGCCGTCTGCCAGGTAAAAAAGACACCATCCCTCAGAGCCCAGGTCATGTAAGTCCTTAGTCTGGGTGGTATTTCCACCTACCACCCATTGTACTCTGCATTCTCAGGTAAGTAACCTGCAGGGTAGATTACTTTTCCTTCTTAGCAATGGTGATGAAAAAGTTGGTTTTGGGCATATGGTATAGCTTTGTAGTTTTTACTTTCCATTTTAGGTTTGGACTCATTGTCTTCAATGTTAGATTTTTAAAAAATTGGAAAAAAGAAAGGAGGGAGGGAGGGAGGGAGGGATGAAAGAAACATAAATAAATAATAATAATAAAGACTTTGGAGCCAGGCATAGTGACACACACCTCTAATCCCCTAACTCAGGAGGCTGAGGTTGGAAGATCGTCATGAGTTCCAGGACAGCCTGGGCTACAGTGAGACCCTGCTTCAATCAATCAATCAGTGTTTCTTCCTACTTGAATTTGGCCTATCAAGTAAGCCTCAAGTTTAACACTAGAACACACACAAGGCTGGCCCTTTATTTCGAACATCATAAAGGTTGACTAGGTGCCCTCATGAACACAACTGGGCCAAGAAGCTAAAGAATTGAGCTTAGGCTCTCACATGCTTGGAGGTATGATGTATCCAACACTGAACACTTGGCAAGTTGTGCTATAGCTCTTAAAGGATCATGTTTAAGAAGGGAGCTACTCTTTTCTTAAAAACAAAGGGAAGATATCGTTACAATGGGAAAACTGCATGAACTAAAGAAACCAGAGGGAACTGTGTGAAAATCAGAAAGGTAATTGTAGTCGTGTCATTAGCCCCTCTATCAGTAACAGGAAAGAAATCATGAAACGATCATTTTACCCCAAATGCTGAGTAGATGGCATGTTCTCAGATGTCCACTGAAAAAATCAATATCAACAATTTTACAATTGCTATGAAGAGAGCTGTGGTATTTGGAATAATCATCCAGGGCTTGAAGTCAGAAAATCTGGAGTCCATATTCCTGACCTATATGACTGAATGATTCTTTACCTATGCCTGACCTATAAGTGGAGATAATGCCAAGCCCACCTATTCCATAGGATTAGGAGAATCAATGTTACATAAGGGAAAAGAAATGTTAGTCACGATCAAGACAGAAATGCCCAGCACCACCACTTCTATTAAGATTAAGCTGCTAATATTTCAAAAATAGAGGTACAAGAATTGGAAGTCCTGGGCTAGAAAGATGGCTCAGCGGTTAAGGCACTTGCCTCCTGCACAGTGCCTAAGGTCCTGGGTTCAATTCCCCAGGACCCACATACACCAGACCCACAAGGTGGTGGCCCTGGTTCTCTCTCTCTTTCTCTCTCTCTCTCTCTCTCTCTCTCTCTCTCTCTCTCTCTCTCTCTCTCTCTCTCTCTCTCTCTCTGCTTTGAAAATGAATAAAAAAAAAGAATTGGAAGTCCTTATACTTCTTTCAGTTAGGACAAACATTTTACTCTTCCAGCTCCCTCTTCCCTTTTCCTTAACTCCAGTTGGCCTCAAACTCCTAATCCTCCAAGACTCAACCTTACAAGTACTGAAATTATAGGCATTCACCAACATCCCAGCTGAGAAAAACTCTTCTTATTTGAAGACAGTGTAACTATCTACAATGGAAAATCTTACAAAAATTTACAGGCAAAGAAATAAAACTAGCAAGATCATTGCACAAGAGTGTGAGACCAAAATCAACTTACAAAAACTGAATAGCACTGGGCTGGTAGAGTGCTTGCCTAGCATGCACAAGCTCTGGGCTTGATCTTCAACACCACATGTAATTGGTGTGGTAGACCATGCCTATAATCCCAGCATTCAGGAGGTGGACACAGGAGGATCAGTTCAAGGTCATGCTCGACTACACAGGAAGCTTAAGATCAACCTGGGCTATACAAAACCCCATCTTTAAAAACTAGGATTTATATACAATAACATTAATCAAACGTTTAATTTTTTTTTTCAAGGTAGGATCTCACTCTAGCCCAGGCTGACCTGGAATTCACTATTGTAGTCTCAGGGTGGCCTTGAACTCAAGGCAATCCTCCTACCTCTGCCTCCAGAGTGCTGGGATTAAAGGTGTGTGCCACCACGCCCGGCTCTCAAACATTTAATTTTTAAAAGCTTATTCCCTGTAGCTGAAACAAAATAGAAGTTACATAGCTAAGCCTGGTGGTGCAGGCCTTTAACCTCAGCAAGTTGAGGTTGAGGGAAGACAATTATACTCAAAGCAGCAGTCTGGACTACAGAGTAAGTTCAAGGGCAGCCTAGGCACCTAAATGAGACTCTGTCTCAAAAAAAAGTAATAAAAGATGGCTAGCAAAATTACTCAGTGGTAAAGCACTTGCACAAGGCTCTAGATTCTGGGGTTGAAAAAAAAAAGCCCAGGGTTTAAAAAAAAAGTTAAATAGCAACTGGTAAAAAAAAGGGAAAAGGCTTTTAGAAGAGAACATAATTTATTAAAAAGACACTAAATATTGGGGGGGAAAAAGAGAGAAAGAATGTCCATGGGTAGGAAGGTAACATTTTGCTTGCAAATGAGTCTAGAAATGTAAATGTAATTCCAGTAAAAAAAAAAAAAAAAAAAAGCAGCCTGACCATTGCTTAATGGGACTGGATAACTTAATCCTTAAATTCACAGAAAGTTTCAGGCCCAAGAGCAGTCCAAACTATCTTGAAGGACAGAAAGCAATGGGTAAAATTTTTTACCAAGTAACAACACTTTAAAACCATGCCATTTTTAGTATGGTTTCAACATGGGGACAGACAAAAAGGTGGCAAGGAACAGACCCACACACAAATGGGATCTTGATAAATGTCAGGGATGGTGCTATAATCATTGGATAGAAGGATGGACCTTTCA
This sequence comes from Zapus hudsonius, assembly GCA_004024765.1. NCBI lineage: Eukaryota > Metazoa > Chordata > Mammalia > Rodentia > Dipodidae > Zapus > Zapus hudsonius. The sequence continues at coordinate 31,882 of PVHP010014160.1, read as the reverse complement.
ATAAACTCTTAAGAAAACTGATTATCCATACAGAAAATGAACACCTCATCATAAACAAAAATAATTTCAAAGTAAATTCCTAAATTGAAAGGCAAAAATCACAAGTGTTTTGAGAATAATGCTATTATATCAGATTTTTTTCAAATAGACAAAAAAGTTGGGGCAGGGGTGTAGTTCAGAATGCTTGCCTGGCATCTAAGTATTGGCAAAAGCAAACAGACAAAAAAAAAAAAACTGGAAAAACCAAAGTCACAATCCATACATACAATAAAACTGCAAAACAACACCTATAAAACACCATGTTAAGACAAAGCTTAACTCCAGTACACTTATCTCTAGAAGAGGATTAAGAATACTTCAGGGCTGGAGAGATGGCTCAGCGTAAGGTGCTTGCCTGCAAAAATCTAATGACTAGAGTTCAATTCCCCAGTATTCATATAAAGCCAGACACACAAAGTGGCACGTGTCTGGAGTTCATTTGCAGCGTCTAGAGGCCTTGGTTCGCCCATTCACACTCTCTGCTCGCAAATATATAAAAGTATTTTTAAAAAGGAATACTTAAATTGCAAAATTATAAACACAACATAAAGGCCAAGGAAGGATTCAAACTAGACTTTCTCTAGATGGTGAATTTGTATAAACCTAACCTCACTAGAGTATATGGAGATGAGTGGAGATGAGAACTAAGATCCCAAGTTATTTCCCATCCATTAGTACCTAGTATGCAATAACGTGTATTTCTAGTCCTTCATGACTAGACCATCAGGGTTAACAGCTAGCTGGGCCTACCTTCTTTACAATATCCAACCCCACTAGGTTGTCTAGAATGTGAGGGGGTCCCTACAACTGAGCCCAGGGAATATCATACCTGGGTGGAGGTTATATGAGTTAAAGGTGAAACTAGTGAAAAAACATACATCATATTTCTACTCCAATATTTTGAGGTGTTTAATATATGTATTTCTTTCTAGCCGCACGCCTTTAATCCCAGCACTTGGGAGGCAGAGGTAGGAGGATTGCTGTGAGTTCGAGGCCAACCTGAGACTACAGAGTGAATTCCAGGTCAGCCTGGGCTAGAGCGAGACCCTACCTCAAAAAAACAAAACAAAAAAAAATGTATTTTTTTCTGGTTCTTTTAAAATTCTTACAATAAACTTACCTTTCCAAAATCAAATTTCAAAATAAAGTTGCACTGTTTTTCACTGGGAAAAAACTATCTGCCAAGGCCAGATTGGCAAGAATATGTGTGTATTCCCATAAGCGGCTGGCAGTATAACAACCTGGCATGTACACGGTGATCAACTTGTAAAATTCAAAATATCTTATTGGACAGTGATTAAACTTTCAGACATGTAACTCAACTGCACATGTGCACATTATTTCACTACAGTGCTGTTTTGTAAGTTAAAAACTGGAAGAACTCAAATACCTGCCAATAAGAAAACGGATAAACTGGTGATATGCTGAATGAACTATAGCATTAAATGCTTTAGTGAAACACATTAGCACAGCAGCAACTCAAAAACACAAATGAGTGTGGCAGTGCATACCTGTCCCCCAGCACTTACGATGAAGACTGCAGCAAGCTTGAGGCCAGCGTGGACTACATAGCCAACGCAAAGCAATACAGCTTTTCTCAAAAGAAGATCTGATGAATAATAAAGCAAGTCCCAAAAGGCCATGTATAGGATACATTTATACAGCTTCAAAAACATAAAATGTCCTAATATACGCAACAAAATTATGTATGGTACTATTCTGACTCAAATGCCACGAGACAAAGCTATGGAAATCTAAGCTACAGCTATAATCTTTTCCAAAAATACAAGCAGATATAGAAATGGTAAGAGTATAAAAAGCTGCTTAGCAAGTTGTTCTACATCTCACCATCTCATATGATACTCATCTTTGAAAAACACAATTGGGAGCTGGGAAGATGGCCAGTCACAAAGTGGTACATGTGCCTGTAATCCTAACATGCCTATGGCAATAGCAGGTGCAATCAGGAGAATCCTGAAGCTGCAGGACAGCTAATCTGATCTCCTAGAAGCATGGCACCATAGGCCTATACACACACAGATAAAATGGGCGGGAATTTAGTCTAGTGGTACAACACTGTGGAGAATGTGTTCAATCCCCAGTACTAAAAATGTTTTTTTAAAAAAGGCAACTCGGGAGACTTCTGGTTAAGATGGTGACAGTGAGCAGGGAAAAGGCAAAGACCACATAATACACTCTTATTCCAAAAACTGAAGGTGCAGGGGAGATTTTTAGTCTCAGCGGAGAAACAGGGGACACCTGGAGCTTGTGGCAACCACCGCCCTGCGATCAGCTGACCCCGGTGGTGCCTGCATTCAGACTAGAGTTGCTATTCTCGCCCAGAACCTGCCTCAGGGAGAAATTTCTCCTCACCCCAGCCTTGGACCAGCAGCTGGAGCCACTGGAGCCTGAGCACCTAGCACCCAGCCAGCATAGCTGATCTAAACAGCAGATTCACCACACAGCCAGCCTCATACTCAGCTTGGGTGAGACCAGAGGCCATCTCCAGAGGTAATAAGGTCATTTAGAGGTGACTGATCCACCTCTGGTAGGCATTACCATTCCTAACAGGCAGGGTTTTAACAGTGAATTTGTTGCATTTGATATTTATAGTATTTTGTTGTCTCTACCTTCTGTCTTTTTGGGGGGCAGGGCCTCACTCAGTTCCAGGCTGACCTGGAACCTAGCACAAACCAGAAATCTCAGCCTCCCAGTCTATAGGATTAAGGGTGTGAGTTAATGCACACCCTTAAATAGTTTGTCTTTGTTAAAATTATCTGTTTAATCCAGCCCTTGCATAAATACCCTGTGAGGGTTGTGTTTATGTGCATATATTGCCTGTTTGCATATTAGAATTGTATTTTGTCCCACTCAGCCTATTAGAATATTTACATACTTGACAACAACAACTCATTGGGTCACCTCTGTGGTCACCCTGGGAGTAATATAAGAGCCACACCTGGCACCTTAGGCTCCCACCCTAGGGATATATAATTTAAACAAAAAAAAATTAGAAAATATAACTCCACTAAAAACTATAAATCTATCAGAAATGACCTTCAGTGGGCTGACTTAGATGAAATGTCTGAGAAAGAATTAAAAAAATGATTATAATGATGTTCAAAGAAATCAAAGAGGAAATCAAATTCTAGAACACAGGAAACCAACTAAAAGGAGATGAGGTCAATAGAAGATATAAATAAGGAAATAGAAGCCATAAAGAAATGCCAATCAGAAATTCTAGCAATGGAAAACACAGAAAGTCAAATACAAAACTTCGCAGAAAGTCTGACCAATAGAATGACCAAGGAGAGGACAGAATTTCTCAACTGGAAGACAAGGTGGCAGAACAGGAACAAAGCACAAATACAAAAGCATGAATGGGAATTTCAAGACATTTGTGACACTATGAAGAGATCAAACGTAAGAATCCGGGGTATAGCTGAAGGAGGACATTACTAAATAGATATGCACTAAACCCAGGTGCTCCCAATTAAACAAGCACATTGTAGTGGAAGACAACACCCCAGTCTCACCTATCAACAGGTCATCCCAGGAAAAAAACTAAGAGAAACATCTGGACTGAGTAACACTATAAAACAAATGGACCTAACAGACATCTACAGAACTTTTCATCCAAATACCACAGAATATACATTCTTTTCAGCAGCACATGGAACATTCTCTAAAATAGACCATATGTTAGGTAGGACATAAAGCAAATCATTCCTTGTACTCTATCTGATCACTGTGAACAAAGCAAAGAGGCAACCTACACAATGGGAGAAAATGTTTGCTAGCTATACATCTGACAGAGGAGTAATATCCAGGATTTACAAAGAACTCAACTAAGTAATAAGAAATCAAACAACCCAATCAAAAAATGGGCTACAGAAATGAATAGAGTTCTCAAAAAAAATGCAAAGGCGTATAAATATCTAAGAACATGTTCTACCTGAGCAAAGAGGGAAATGCAAATTAACACTACTTTGAGATTCCATCTCATTCCTGTCAAAATGGCCACCATCAAGAAAACAAATGACAATAAATGCTATCTAGGATGTGGAAAAATAGAAACCATTCTGTATTGGTGGTAATGTAAATAAACTGGAATAGCCATTATGGAAAGCAATGTGGAGGTTCCTGAGAGCTGAAAATAGATTTACCATAGGACCCAGCTATATCATTCCTTGGCATATATCCAAGTGACACTAGTCACTACCCTAGAGATACTTGCGCTTCCATGTTTATTGCTGCTATTTACAGTAACTAGGAAATGGAACCAACCTAGATGTCCCTCATCTGGTGAGTGGATAATGAAGAGGTGGTTTATACAATGGAGTACTATTCAGATGTAAAGAAAAAGGATCATACTGAGAGGTAACTCAGGCCCAGAACACCAAACGCCACATGTTCTCTCTCATACAATGGCACACCCAGTAGCCATAGATTGTTACTAGAAAAACTTCAGTGCCAGGGATGGGACACCTCCCAACGAGTTGTTGGCCAGGGAGGTCCCTGAGGCCCCCAAACATTACAGGCCATTGCCAACGCTCTTGGTTGCCCACCAGAATGAGATGGTAAGACCCTATTGCTGAAGGCCCCATAAACTTGGGCTGCAGGTCCGAGAAATCAAGCTGGAGCTGAGCTGGAAACTTCCTCCTGTTAACAGAAAGCTGATAAAGTTATGGCTGCATGCAGTCCTATGGGAGAGAAGTCATCAAAGGTGGTGAACAGCAGTGGACCTTGCAAGCCTCAAGACTGGCTAGATTGTGCCAACTAGGGCAATAGTTGCACATCTATTATGGGAGAACCAACTGCTAATTAAGGCCCACTCCACAGTAGGGAAAACATGCCTGATACTGAAGACCTAGTCAAAACCCTATAGTGGGGGAGGTCATGAGTCCTAGGGGAGGAACACCTGCTGTTGTGTGGCTGCCTATATTATGCCACCAAACTGCCTTATAAGCACTTTGAAAAAAATAAGCATACCCAAAGAATGTTACTCTCACTCTTCAGAAGCTTCTCAGATGGCAGCGAGCACTGGGATAACGCAAGACACCACAGTGCAGAGAAGAAATGACAGTGGAGTGTTCAGCACTGGGACATCTCTATCACACTTCCCGAGGCTCAGGTTCTATTGTGGAAGAGGTGGAGGAAAGACTGTAAGAGCCAAAGGAAGGGTGGGACTGCTTACAACACAAACTTCCAAACACAAAATGGCCTTGATATTCATGACTTCACAGTGCCTGATAATATCTACACATAATGGGAGGAAAAGATGATACGGAACAGACTAATTGAGGGGGAAGAGATATGAGGGAGGGTGGGGAGGGAATCATAATGGTTTATGGTCTATAATTATGGAAGCTATCAAAAAATAAAAATAAAAAAGGCAATTCAAAATTGTTTTGTTAATGATTGTGGATCAAGGTGAACTAAACCCAACCATTGTTTCTCCAACAGGTACTTTATACATCGCAGGCACCATGGAAAGGGTTTACAACCACTGCATCATCTACCTCCACAATCAGCTTATGAGGGTGCTGTAATCCTATACATTAGAAAATAGGCTGGGGCTAGCCGGGTGTGGTGGTGCATGCCTTTAATCCCAGCATTCTGGAGGCAGAGGTAGGAGGATCGCCATGAGTTCAAGGCCACCCTGTGACTACAGAGTGAATTCCAGGTCAGCCTGGGCTAGAGTGAGACTGTACCTTGAAAAAAAAAAAGAAAGAAAAGAAAATA
>PVHP010014160.1:0-25998 GCA_004024765.1 Zapus hudsonius | reverse complement strand
TAATTTTTAGTTGACTTTCCCAATGTTCAATATAAAAGTGAAAAAAAAATCTTTTCAATACTAATTCACCAATCATCATCATCTAATCTTTTTTCCCTCAACACATCACTGTTTTTTTTTAATCTCTGCCAACTAACGAGTCTTTACCCATTCTCCAACCACGCACAAAGATCAAACTGCAACGCTCTTGGCAGAACCAAGCAGCTTTTCTTGCTTTACACTTGCCCCAACACATTCTATGTCCACCACCACCTTGACATTTTCTATGGTTTCTGTGTCTCCTTTGCTCTGCTGAGTCCATTAGTTAATGAAGTGTGGTTTTTTCCCAAGACTAGGTTCTTAACAGTGTTGAAACCCCTGACTTGACTGAATTTAATTCTTCTGGGGATAAGGCTCATGATGCCTCAAAGATTGATAAAAATTAAATTCCCAAGCCCTTCACAATTTGATAGTTTCCTAAAACTTTTCTATTCCACTTCCCTATCACTTTCTGTGTTTAATGCCATTTCCCTGGTGTTTCTCAGAACTCTTTTTCTCTACAGCACTCTGCAAATGCTACAAATACGTATTTAACACATATCTGATTATATGCAAATATGAACAAGGCAAAAGGCCAATCAATATATTGTCTTTAAAGATGAGCCACTAAAATATCAAATTCTGTTCCCAAGATACCAATCAACTGATTTAATGCTGTCAAACAACACTTAATAGTACTCATTCATAACAAGGTTCAAAATAGGGGCTGGGCATGGTGGCATGAGCCTTTAATCCCATCACTCAGGAGGCTTAAGTAGGAATATCACCATGAGTTCAAGGACAGCCTGGGACAGACTGAGTTCCAGATCAACCTGGACTAGTGAAACTTTTAACTCGAAAAACAAATATACATATATGCACATACATAATACACACATGCTATTTAACCTGCTTTCATTAAGTTTTACCAACTTTATAAAATTTACATTAAAAGCCAAATTATTGAGTAGGCAATTTAGATAACATGTGCATTAGCTTACTTTGAAAACCAAACAGTATTTCAAAATCACTTATGATTTCAAAACAATAATAAACATAAGAATTTTGGAGTTATACAGATGGCTCGACAGTTAAAAGATCTTGCTGCTGATGGCCTGGGTTCAATTCTCTGGTGTCCACATAAAGCCAGATTCACAAAGTAGAGCATGCACTTAAAAGTGGCCTACTGTGCACATTCTCTCCCTCTCTGGCTATAAACTTATAAACTAAGTTTTTACACACACACACACACACACACACACACACACACACACACACACACACAGAATTTTTAATGAAAAGCCTAGAAAACTTGAGGTAAAGCAAAATTTACGCTACAATTAAGATCCAAAGGTATGGCCTGCTAAACTTTATGTAATACTAATAAAGGTGTGTTTATCAGTCACTTGAGAGTCAAACAAAACATAAAAGTCAAATTAATCCAAAAACCAAAACACACATTTAGAAGGATGAGGCTAAGTATATGGACTTTTAAAACATGCTTTTTTGGATTTTCTGATGAATACTCATTAAGAACTGTTTACTTAAAATGTTTGACATGTCTTCAGCTTATCTATACATGTATTCTTAAATTATTAGGAATTTTCAGTTTTAAAGGCCAGATTTATTTTCAAGGCACACCTGACTCAAATAAGCATAGATCCTTTAAAGTTTAAGTGACATTTTGAGGCACAGACATCTAGTCGACTAGATGAATACTACAATAGCAATTACTCACATATAAATATGTACTCACTCTAGCCATTACAAAAATAATTGACAAAACTATTGAAGGATATACACCAAGAAATATTATAGTCCTATACACAAAGACATATTTTGTGTAATTACAAAAATTGACTTCAGCTGGCGTGGAGGTGCACGCATTTAATCCCAGCACTCACGAAGCAGAGGTAGGACGATCACCATGAGTTCGAGGCCACATCGAGACCTTAACTGGGGGAGAGAGGAATGGACTTCACAGTAAATCTTTAAGTATTACATTTACAGAACAGATTCTACATTTAAAGAATACAAAAATGTAAATATCTGAAGTCATTTACACACTTGAGGTTAAATACTTTTGTTTCAGATTTAAAGCTAAATAAAACCATGTAATTTTCAAGACCTCTCATTTTTCTTCATTGTATTTAGACTATAAAATATGAAAGTTCTTGGATCAAAAATCCTTGGGCTGGAGAGATGGCTCAGTGGTTAAGGCACTTGCCTGAAAAGCCTAATGACCTCGATTCAATACCCCAGTACCCGTGTAAAGCCAGATACACAAAGGCACACACAAGTTTGTTTGCAGTCTAGAAGCCCTGGTGCATCCATTTTCTTGGTCCCTCTTCTATCTGTGCTTGCCAAAAAAAATTTAAAATCCTCTAAAAACTTACTGTAAAATTTGAATTAAAAACTTCTCGCTGGGCGTGGTGGCACATGCCTTTAATCCCAGCACTCAGGAGGCAGAGGTAGGAGGATCACCATGAGTTCAAGGCCATCCTGAGACTACATAGTGAATTCCAGGTCAGCCTGGGCTAGAGCGAGACCCTACCTCGGAAAAAAAAAAAATTCTCTACTACACTCTAAAAAAAAAGTTTTGATCTCCTTAATATACTTTATTTGGGGCTGGAGAGATGGCTCAGCGGTTAAGGCACTTGCCTCCAGTGCCTAAGGCCCTGGGTTCAATTCCTCAGGACCCACATAAGCCAGAACCACAAGGCGGTGGCCCTGGTGCTCTCTCAATCTCTCTCTTTCTGCTTGAAAATGAATAAATAAAATATTTTAAATATATATATAATGTATTCAAGTAATAACCTCTACATAATTCTCTTCACATAAACTTAATTGAAAATAATTGTAAGAATTATTTCAAATTCTAGTCCTAAAATCATACTTTCTGACCAATTTCTGTAATTCCAAGAAACAGTTTCTTTTTCACCTCATAAGCTCAAGTCTCATATTAAAAAAAAAAAATTGTTTCCCAGCACTTGAGAGGCAGAGGTGGGAGGACTGCCATGAGTTCAAGGCCACAGAGACTAGTGAATTCCAGGTCATCTGAACTAGAAGGAGACCTACCTCAGAAAACCAAAAAATCTGTTTAATGTTTTATCTATACATTTACCAGTGCTGAATACACATGTAAAGAAATAGTCTATTTTTTCCATTCTTACCACCCTGCCTCTATCATTAGCACATAAATGCATATTCAAAACAACTTTTTTGAATAGCTCCTACTTGTCATGATTACGACTGTCTTATCATTTTCTGGAGTACTTATGTAAATTCATATTAATAAATCAAAATATTTTGTATGGCTTTAAAGGGGTAAACAAAAATGGTTTGATAAAACTGAAATAAATCAATGTAAGATAAGGAGGTAATATAAAGTTATATTTAACAAATTTATTCTCAGATGAAAAATTGGCAGTGCCCCTTTAAAAATATGTGTATATATGTATAATACATATATATACATATACGTATATATACTTTTAAAAAAATCAATTTCAGTGTCTGGATCAAGATTCTAAAAGTAAAAGGCTAAATTAAAGAAAAACCACAGACTTTCTTATCCATATCATTGCAATATTTTAAATGCATAGGATTACAACAAACTCAAAAGAAAAAAATAGTGTTTTATTAACTACCACACTGTTATAATACACTTTAAACATACAATAAGGTAGCCTTTAAATTTGAGGTGGTCTTAAAGATAACAAATGAACAAAATTCCAAATTTTTGAAATAGGTGAACTGCTGTAGTCATAGGTATACATTTAGGAAAATTGAATAGCTCTTACAAGACCAGCAACATAACTTTATTTTGTACATTTTTAATTGAAAATATAAACAATAATTAAAAAATAAAAAGAAAATACAGCATAATAAAAAACATACAATTCTCAATTAAATGTACTGGATACATATAAATTGTAAGGGAAGAAGCAAAAAAGGAAAATGGTTGATATTTAAGTGCAGACTGACTACCTAGACACAAAAAAAAAACTTAAAAAATATAAAACGTCTAGTTTCTATGACTAATATCCATATGGTTGGAGTATTGTCACTACAGAAGTGATTCTGTTATGTTTGCATATGTTATACTTTACTGGTAATTTACATGATGGCTTTTAAGGCCCTGGCAGACATGTTTTTGGAAACAAGATTGGATAAAAATCACTGCTAAGACGCAATACACCTTATTATTATTATTTTTTTTTTTGGTCCTCCAAAATTCAAGAAAAGGGATAATTCGCTAGAACATTTCTTACCATCCAAATGCCTCAACCTATACATTTTAAACTTTTTAGACATTGGTAATATTGCCCAATTTCATTATTGAAAGAATATTAACAAGACATTATTTTGGCAAATTAAATCTTAAACATGGCTTTTCAACAGGATTTAAAAGGTGACTATCCCTAAAGTTCCATGTTAAAATGTAGTTTTCAAAATCTTACAAGAGTAATGCTTTAAAATATTGTACATAGTTAACCTAATTAAAATAATTAGCTTCAAAATGACAAATTGATAAGCTAAGTAAAGCCTACACTATGTATAACATTTGCTTGGAAACTTGATTTGTCAGTTATGCATAATAAAAATTCCAGTCATCAAGAAAATTACAAAAATTTTTATCATAACATGATTTCTTTCACCCACCAACTTTTTTTTTATCTTACAATAGATAAATACCAACAGTTTCTCATTTTTACACTAAACCACACAGGATTGATGCATTTGGTTAGACTACCATTCGCATTGTTAAATTCGATTTTCTCTTTATATAACTTGGTAAAATTTCATTTCTTCTAGATTCCAAAAGTACCTACAAAACCCATGCAATTTTACCATTTTTAATATACTATGGAATATCATACAAAGTAAGGCATTTCAGTGTCATGTATAACCAAGTTACTGTCAATCCAAAAATTTTTGCACATCAATAAAAAGATCTAAGAACTTAGGAACAATATTCTTCTCACTACTGTATAAAAATAACCACAATGAATAAGTATTTGTGTAATATTTACTCCATTGTCTCATTTCCAGAAACTGTGACAAGCTGTAAAGGTATTTCAGTGTTGGTAAGGATATCTTGATTGCTGGTGGCAGAAGTATTAACAGTTCCTATCCCTGAAACAGAACCTTGTTGGATATTTGCAAGGATAAGTGTTGTTCCTCCTGCAGTAATCAAAGTATCATCTCGCCCAGCTTCCACAGATGCTAGCACTGTACTGCTAGAGTGAATAACTTTTTTATTTTGATGTGTTTTAATATGTTTGGCAAGGTGGTCACTCCTCATAAAGCGTTTTGAACATTCTGGACAAACAAATTTCTTTTCACCTGTTAAGAAAAAAAATTGAACTTAAGTTTTTAAAATTCAATTTTAATAGACTATGGACTCTTGAAACAAAAAACAAGTAAATACTAAAAGTTGAGAATGGGAAACAGGGGTCTATTAAAATTGTATTAGTTTCATGAGCTGTCCCTATGATTTCCCTAATAGAACTCTTCTGTTCTAAATGTGTCATTCTTATGATTTGATGACAAACATTCCTAAACCATATTGTATGTAAATCAAGTAAGATTTCAGTACTTCATGACTAGAAAGACTGATCTGAAACACCTGTTAAAATTATCTGTAACATTTTTTAAAAAGGATAAGAAAGCATACTCTTAAACTATAAGGATATATACATGTCATGTTCATAAAATAAACCTTCAACACTTAAAACATGAGTTCAAATTAACAGTCTACTTCTAGATTAATGCAAAGACAAACTTGAAAAGCTCAAAATATTAGTTTTAAGATATAAGACACTAGCTGATCTGATGTCAGTTGGAAATCATGAACAAGATATTATCAAAGCCCAATGTTCATGATACCCATGTTTATTTTCTAGCTTAAAAATCTTTTTTTAGGGCTGGAGAGATGGCTCAGCGGTTAAGGCACTTGCCTCCAGTGCCTAAGGCCCTGGGTTCAATTCCCCAGGACCCACATAAGCCCTGGTGTGCTCTCTCTCTCTCTCTCTCTCTCTCTCTCTCTCTCTCTCTCTCTCTCTCTCTCTGCTTGAAATTGAATAAAATATTTGAAAAAAAATCTTTTTTTTTAAAAAAACATACATATATATGAGACAGATTAAACTTCCAATTATGTGTAATAAAGACTTTCTAGGCAAGATTATTCCTGGAAGGCAGAAAGTCAAACTAAAGAAATCCACAGAAGACTATAGTAGTAAGCCTAATGAACATTCTTTTTCTTCATTTCTCCTTATTTTTATTTATCTTTTTTTTTTTTTTTTTTGGTTTTTCGAGGTAGGGTCTCGCTCTAGCCTTCCACTAAGGAAAACTGTGTTAGGGAACATCTGAGGAGCAACAACCTTAGTTCATCACCTTACTATCACCCTAGCAAGACTGTCTCCAGCACATTCAACATAAATTGTAACATCAAGTCTCTTTACTGATTCTTTATTGCAGTTTCATAAAAGTTAATCTCACCTTCTATCTATGAGACAGAGCTAGACCTAAAATATGCAGAGCACTGTATGTTGCTACCCATGCCGTAGGTTATTGTACACAGTATTCAGAGCCAAAGCAGAGGTACAAAGCAGTGTCAGAGCTGTAGTTTGGATTAGTCGAGCATCTCATCTCATGTAACTATCAAATAACACTATGCAAAAACAAAATACAATTCTGCCATCAAGGAGAATCCCTAAGGAAAACATCTCTCTTACCTCACAGATGATAAAACAGTAGTAAAGATGAGCCACCAGAATTTATTAGAAAAAATTACGGTGTTAAAGAGGAAAACTAAAATGGCTCCAAAAGCAACTAATTTAAAATATGAACAGAATACACAACGTAAATGTGGCTTAAGATATTCAACAACAGGGCTGGAGAGATGGCTGAGCGGTTAAGGCACTTGCCTCCAGTGCCTAAGGGCCTGGGTTCAATTCCTCAGTACCCACATATGCCAGACCCAAAAGGTGGTGCCCTGGTGCATGTTCTCTCTCTCTCTCTCTCTCTCTGCTTGAAAATGAATGAATGTTTTTTTTTTAAAAAAAAAAAAAAAAGATATCAACCAAAGCTAACTACAGCCTACATAAAATAAAAACTATTTTACAAGAAAATGCACACTGGCCTATTCTTTGGAATTAGTATTTTTAAAACATTAGTGTTGAGCCAGGCGTGGTGGTGCACGCCTTTAATCCCAGCAGTTGGGAGGCAGAGGTAGGAGGATTGCTGTGAGTTCGAGGCCAGCCTGAGACTACACAGTGAATTCCAGGTCAGCCTGGGCTAGAGTGAGAGACCCTACCTCGAAACACCCCCCCCTCCAAAAATTAGTGTTACTTAAAGGCATAAATTTTATTTAATTAGCCCTATTTTAAAGATTTAATTCACACTTTTACGAAGTCCTATAGCCTTATAATTCATTTTTTCTGCTAAAAACAATTAAAGAGGCTGGACATTGTGGTTTCATGTGTGCTTAGTATTTACAAGGTTCTGGGTTTCCGATCACCAGTAAAGAAACCAGTATAAAAAGAATTGAAGGAAGAGGTCAAACGTAAAAAATATTAATAACCTGTATGTGTTCTTCTGTGCCTCTGTAACTCATCACTTCGAGTAAATCTTTTACCACAGAACATCCAGTTACAAATAAAAGGGCGCTCTCCAGAATGCCAACGCAGATGAGCTCTCAGATGTGAAGTTTTCCCATAGACTTTACCACATCCTGGTATGTGACAAATGTGTTGCTTCTTTTTCCCAAGATTGGTACCTCTAAAAAACACACACAAAATACACTTATATGAAAGTATTCAAAACTATTGACAGCATATACCCACCCATATCTAAATTTCAAACAGAAGATATTATCACCATGTGGTCAATCAGAAATCAAGACCATTTTACATCTATTTAAATGAAAATTTATGCATTTCCAACACACAACTTTTGCATATTAGTTTTATTACAGAATTGATTACTGTCCAAATGTAAATATGACCAAGAATTATATAATTAAAAGGACATTTCACAAAAAAATGTACAGTAAAGCTATTCAGTATCCCATCAATCATTCAAATACTACGCATATAATTAATTCAATTAATAATATGGGTAATTCATTTTATTCAAAGTCGTGATGTCAGATAATGTTAAAAGTATTAATGAATGTACAAATAACTCATCACAGCAACAATTAAAAGGTAGATAGGTAGCTTAAGCAGACTTTAACATGATTTAAGAATATTCAAATACTTTAATGGTCACGCCCTATAACATACACTGACGGAGTATTTTTTTTTAAATCTACCTAAAGCTATGTTTTAAGTCCCTTAGCATTCCACGAGACAAATACAAATCAAAATTATTTTTACAGTTAAAATTCTGCTACAAACCATACAAAAATATACCAAAATATTCAAAAAATATAACAAAATACCATCTCTACATTGCTAAATTTTATGTTACATTTAGATATTTGATACAAAGGACAGAGTTTGGGAAATATGTGCTTAGATGAGTGAACAGAAGCATCTTAAGCAAGAAAAAAACTTTGATTCCAGAACTGGTATGTGACTAGTACTAAATACTTAAAAAAAAAAAAAATTATTTTTTGAAAACAAAATTAGGCTCATTACTGAATAAAATGTTTAAAAGCATGCCATTTTAGACACAATTATCAAATCGCACTGTATAAACTTTGCAATGTTTCTGAGTTTTTTTAAGTGCAATTAGCCCCCTCCCCAACTGCCCTCCACCCCCAGCCTTAGTCTATATGTAGCCTGTAAACCTTTCAAAAGGCTCTAAATCCTCTTGTAAAATACACCTATCATTTTTCATATTCCCCCACATTTATATTTTAATGTACTCACACTCAGTAGCATGTGAAATTGCCATAGGACAAACAGTGCTAAACGGTGCAGTGCGGGCTGTTAGATGCCATAGGTGTTCTGAACAGGGAGACATCAATGTGGGCTCCAGTAGTTAGAGAAGGCTTCGTGGAGGAGGTGGGTAGGATTTAGATAGAAAGGAGGGAAGGCATTCCAGGCAGAGGAATAGCATAAGTAAAGACAAGGAGGAGTCATGCTGTTGTCTCAAGGGCATGGATGTCATAATCTAACACAATTCTAGTTTCTGCTCCACTCCACCCCCATTTTCTACAAGTCTCTTTAAAGAGCTGAGTTGAGTGAAACAGATTTTTCTGGCTCACTTGCAATGACCAAGTCTTGTTTCCATTTAATTTAGCCTTTGAAAATTTTGTTTTATTCTTAAATAGCCCTAAGAAACAGAGCAATGTTTGTGACTTGGTATTCACCATAGCAATTTCACAGGGAACCCATGAATTTACTCATATACTCAAAACTTCATGTCTTCTAAGAGGTACTGCCAACCAGGGAAAGTAATGTGCTTTTTTAAACTTAAAAGTGCTATTTCAAAAACTTAGCAAAATTTAGCCAAGAACACTAATATAGAACAAAATTTTAATAAATTACAGCAACAAACCCGAGTTCTCATAGAACCAAGAAACTATTAGGGAAAGATTTTATTCAGTTGAATTATAAGGTAAACAGAAAAACATTCATTGAAAATGGAATATGCATCTCAGAAAAAAAAATGGGGATAAGTGTGCATACAACTTCCTGAAGTTCAAAAAGCTTGTACTTAATAAGGAAATGTGATTCAAGGTAAGATCTAGATATGCTAGATGTGGATTTATGGCATGTCCTAAGTAAGGTAGGGAAATAACTGAAGTGAATTTTTCATCAAACTTCAGAGAAGAAAATAATCGTGTTTCTTCTTGTGCCCGGAGTGACTACACTTGCTCCCAATAATTTAATAATAACACTGAATAAAGCTTAATTCTGGGTAAAGGAATTAAAGTTAAATAAATTAGTCTCTTGTTTAGGGCAGCAGAAACAAGACATAAGAAGAAATGCTGACAGAACAGGTTTTGCAAAATAATTTTTAAAATTGGTATTTAACCTAAACAAAACCCACAAAACAATACCTTTACATTTAGTTTATTACAATAGCTTCTTCCACTAAAGTCTCTGAAGGTTGGTTCTACTCAATAAATACAGGATAATTGAACACAATTTTGAAGCATTTTTAGACTTTGCTTAGAAAAATAATAAGCAAAATATAAAGAAAATGGTTAAGAGACTAATATTCTATTTTTTAAAATATCTAAGAATATTTTGAATTTATTATTTATATTAATGCTTCTACTAATCAGATGCAATACTTATATAAGTATGTCTATTGTATATATTACTTATAGAATTTTTGCCAAATGAAGAAATAATATTGTTCCTTCCTAAGACCTTCATTTTTATTGCTTAGAATAAGTAAGCTACTAAGAACAAATTCAAAAAATCTCTGGGAAAAACCTGAATGTTTTTATAATTCTTGGCATGGGATAACTATTAAAAGCATGATAATGAGGCATCTAATAAAAGACAAACTTAAATTTTTTGGTTTTGAAAAAGTCTGCAAATTGTAAGTGAAGGAAGTTCTTTACTTATCCAATACATTTTGCAAACCCCTGATATAAAGTTAAAGGTAATGTAAATGTAGAAGTGAGAAAAACATATTTACACATTACAGACAGCTCACATATAAAACAGATTCACAAGACAAACAATTCACAGAATAAATTGCAAAATGGTAAAAGTGCTCAAGTTCATCAAACAATTAAAACATATACTAACTAAAATAAATGAGGTATTATTTCTTGCCTGTTAAAACTTTAAAAGGTTAAAAAATATGATAAAATTCACCATTGATCAGCATATGGGAAAGCAGATTCTCTCAGACACTGCTGGTACAAGTGGAAAGAGACACAGCTTTTCCAGCAGACAATTCTTTTTACCCAGCAAGTCTACTTCTACCAACTTATACTGGTAAGAAACTGAGGTCAATGTGCAACATATGTATGAGAACTATGACAACAAACCCCAAACACAGGGAGATGTTAAATTAGGTATATATATATACACAACAGAATACTATACAGAGATATGGTCACAAAAAAAAAATTTCAAAACAAGAGGAGACATGTAAACAGATGATTCTACTTTAAAATGTATGTAGAGTCTAGGAACAAAATTGTTACAGTGAGGTAGTGCAAGATTTTGGTAGGTTTTTTTTTTTTTTGGTGTGTAATCTGTGTGTTGCATGCACATGTGTGTGCCTCATGAGTAGGTGTGTAGAGGCCAGAGAAGGATGTCGGGTATCCTCCTCTCTTGCTTTTCAACATTATTTCCTTGACTGACAAGGGTCTCCCACTAACCCTGGAACTTGCGCCATTTTTTTCAATGAAGACTAGCTGGCCAGCAGGCCCCAACAATCCCTTCTTTATTTCTCCCCTCCCTGTCCTGCTATTCAGCACTGAGGTTGTATGCATTCGCTGCCACATTCAGCTTTTTAAGCCGGTGCTGGAGATCAAACTCAGGTCTTTATGTATGCATAGCAAGCTCTCTTAACCATAGAGCCCATCTCCTTAAGGCTCCTACCTCTGAACTTTTAGGAACATCTTTAATAAATTAGTATTTTTCACTTTAAAGAATAAGTAAAGCAAAGGCCAGGCCTTGGGCCTCCAATTAGATTTGACTCATATAATCTATTATGACAGCTTCTCTAAAATGTAGAGTATATCTCAGAAAAGCTACTGCCTAGCCAGAAACCCATTTAATGAAATTTTAAATAATGTAACTAATGAATACAAATTTCTAAAGATGCAGAAGGAGATTAACAGGGTGGCAATAAAACATAATAGTTAAAGCTCCAGAGTATGTAGATGGTTCCAAACTCAGGTATGTATACTTTGTTTTGTATGAGACAGGGTCTCACATTATATAGTTCAGGTGGTATCAAACTCATGACAACCCTCCTAATTTAGTTGTTTGAGTCTATGTATGTTCTTAAGTCATTCACCATCTGTGTATCACTTATGAAAACTGACAATAGTTAAAGCTTTCAAATGTCAGCAATTATCAGCCTCTTCCTCTCCTCCCCTTATGTGGTACTGGAGACTGGATCTATGCTCTCACTGAACTATATCCCCAGCCCTACTCATTATTGCTACAAACGGGCTGGTTAACATGTAAATCAACTAAGACCAACCAAAAGACAAAAAGATGACCATTTATAAACTATCTATTTACAAACATAGTCAAGTTATTTGGCATGCTTTGTGTATTTAAACAGTACATACAAAAAAGGTATTTAGAGGCCTTTCACCATGATTGGGGATTTGACTAGTGTGGTTTTAGCATTTTGTTTTGTTCTATATATTTCAAAGCAGTGCAAAAAGGTACTAAGACAATTAACTCTTGAAGGAAACCTCACTGCTATCAATATATCCCTGTCTGTCCATTCAATGAACCTTAATTGTATCACGCTTAATCTCAACACTGCTATCAAAGTTTTCTTTTTGTTAACATTGGCTAATAAATCTTTCATTTCATCTTCAATATTATTGTACTATTTGAGATGCTCTCGAAAAATCAACATTTGGATGGATTGTTTTTAATGATTTGACTCAGTCTCTTAATAAGCTTAATTCACCCACATTTAATGTAGTTATTGATCATTTTTAGTTTAATCCTGTCATGTTATTTTGTCTAAGTATTTTTGAAAACAATGAACCGAAAAACTACCATGCCACTTTAAAAAACTCCATTAAGGCTTTTGTTTTACCACTTCTGTTGAAAATGAAAGTGCTTATTGCTTAACTATTGTTAAATTTACTATTTTTGTAACTTACTCCCAAACTAACAATTTTCTATCTGTTGACCAAATGCATTGCTTGTTTGTAAACAGACTAATTTCTGACATGGGCCTATAAAATAGCATGCTGTTTTTTAAGACAAAATAATTTTAAGTTTTAAAAATGCACTTAAAGCCTAAATTTTGATTGTACATTTTGTTTTCTAACTTCCTCTAATAGTCAAGGACCCAAAATGATCATGTGATGAATATTTTCCCATAATTGACATGGCATGTGGTATTTTAAAAATTAGGATGATAAAATTAATGTTCTTAATTAAAAAAAAAAAAGTAACAGCATGTGGTTGGTGTATGCATACCTCCCACCACCTTCTTTACAGTTGGGACAGGTACAAGCTACCCTCCGAAGTCTTTTTCCTTCTTGATGCTGTTGGTCCCCTTCTTCATCTACCACTTGTACTCGTAAGTGTGTGAGATCATTGGTATTCAATGTAGAATCACCACTGAGCTGCCACTCTTCAGGATCAGGTTCTTCTTCCTTGATCCTAATATCTAAAGAAGGAGAAGATAAAGTGCAGGTGAGAAGCAGCCCACTGGCCCAAAAAGACAACATGAGATCCAAACCTTTTTAAGGAAAAGTAAGGTCAAAAATATCACCTGTTTGTGGATCATAATCATTCTTTGTTGTGCCTTTTTCTTTCCAACACAATTATTATAGTCCAAACAAAAGAGTTAAGTAAAAGAGGGACTCTATTACTTTACAAAGAATTCAAAACGAAAAGTGAAACTATAATTACAACTGTTCAATTAGTCAATTGTGGTACTGAGGATTGAACACATGCTGAACAAGCACTATAATGTGAGCTACATACATCCCCAGTCCTGTCCCCCATTTCTTTCTTTTTTTTTAAAAAAAAATATTTTATTTACTCATTTTTCAAGCAGAGATACAGAGATGAGAGAGAGAGAGAGAGAGAGAGAGAGAGAGAGCGAGAGAGAGAGAGAGAGCGAGTGAGCGAGCGAGAGAGAGAGAGAGAGAGAGAGAGAGAGAGAGAGCGCATGCACCAGGGCCACCACCTGTGGATCTGGCTTATGTGGGTCCTGGGGAATTGAACCAGGGCCTTAGGCACTGGAGGCAAGTGCCTTAACCATTGAGCCATCTCTCCAGCCCTGTCCCCCATTTCTTAACTTTTAACTTTGAGAAAGTCTTGACTAAACTGCCCAGACTGGACTGGCTGGCCTTGAACTTGCAATCCTCCTGCCTAAGACTCCCAAGTAGCTGAAATTACAGGCCTGTGCCAGCCATCAGGCTTGGCCAAATGATAATAAATCTAATAATCAATTCACACTGGAACACATTCTATCTGTGGCTACTACATGAATTTAAAAGAACACATTCATATGAAACTGTAATTCACAAACTTAAGCTGTAAAGCCAAGCATTACTAAAATATCTGTAATGGCTGTAACATTACAGTAGAGGGATATAAAAAAGTTAGTAAACGGTTTCTATTTTTGAGGAGTTTTATCATAAACCAGACTAGGAAACAAAATGAGTATGCAATGATGAAAGCATAGATTAAGTGGTTCCACTTTTTTGGCAGAGACATTTTAAATTAAATAGATATCAGTAATGTATCATTTTATAAGTTAAACTAAGGAAACTCTTTTTCTCGCCCCAGAAAACTGATTTAAAAAGAAAAATAGCCCACAATGAATAGAATCTTGCATGGTAAGCATAAACTCTGATAACCTTAAAAATATAGTGTATGACTTCACAAGGCTCAGGGTCTATTGTGGAAGAGGTGGCAGAAAGATTGTAAGAGCCAAAGGAAGAGTAGGACTGCTTACAACACAAACTTCCAGACACAGAATCACCTTGACGTTCATGATTTCACAATGCCTAATAATACTTACACATTATGGGAGGAAAAGATGACACAAACAAATCAGAGACTACTTGAGAGGGGGAAGAGACATGAGGGAGGGGGGAAGAGGGCAATCATAATGACTTATGATCTATGATTATTGAAGCTATCAATAGAAAGTTATTTTTTTTTTAAAAAAAAATAGTGTATAGCTCAATGGAAGTGCCATTTAACATATGTGAGATCCTAGTTCAATCCCCAGAACCATGAAAAAAGTTAAAATGTACTCTAGCTCCTTGAACTTACAGTAATACAAACCAAAAGTTATAATCAACCATCAAGACAACTACTTCAAACAATAGTAGTTAATAGAATAATCACACACATTAAAAATTGAGGGAAAATGGTTAAAAGAGGATATCCTGGCCTGGGCAACAGGGTGGTTGTTAGTGCCATTCAATTATATAAGAACCACTAAAGAAGGTCCAGGTGAAGAGAAGGAAAGCTATTGAGTTCAGGATCAAGTGACTGAGCATATTAAACAGTTGAAGATGCAGAAGTACAAAAATTCAGAAGAGATGTATGCTAGACAGAGAAGTGGGAGTAATCAGAATACACAGTGAGGAGCCTATCCAAAGAGTCAGTTATAGCACTCAGGGACTATAAGCAAAATGAGCAGAGAAGATAGCCTGTGAGGAACTCAATTAAAGGCACTTTGAGAAAACAGGCAGGAAAATGTTCTACTATAAAAGAAAATATGTGTTTCAAAAGATAGAAAGTAGGCATTATCAAATGCTACATGTAAATTTTTAAAAATTATCAAAGCAAGTATTAATAATGCGAATAGCTGTGCACATATGGTAAAACACATATAATTCCAGATCTCTTGTGAAAGGCAGGAAGATTACAAATTTCAACCCTGGTTGGACTACATAGCAAGAACCTATCGAGGAGAGGGAGGGAAGGGAGTAGAAGGAGAGAAGAGAAGAGAGTAGAAGAGAAAAAAAAAAAAAACAAGTACAAACAGCTTTTAAGTTTGATTGAGACATAAACATGGCAGTAGAAGCTAAAAGGGAAAAGAGATCTTTTGTATTGATAGACAAGTATGTTTTCTGCTTATAACAAAGTTGCAATATGGGAAAGGGGTGATAATTATCCAAAGCACTTACAAGTTTAGCTAATAGAACAGGTACTTTAAAGGACAAGGTATCTCATCCAATAGGTATTCACAATTGACCACTATGGGCCCAGATGCACTGTGTTTCATCTAATGGCCGGGAATTAAGGAAAAGTTGAAGAAAGTCCAGACTGAAGTGAGAACCAGATATGAATACAATCTCTCCAGATTATACATAATTCTTAGCCTGTATTCATTTATAATCAATCAGATATCAATTTATATCAGTATGACAAACAGCACAAATATTGCATAGTGCTATCTCCTACAACTTGATTAAGGACTTCATATGGGTATCACATACACTGATCTAGATAATTTTTAAGTATGTATCAGATGTTGTAAATGATGCATAGTTTTTAAACTTCAGAGTATTTATTCAATATGTGATAAGACGGTGGGGAGGAGTGGGGGCAAGGCACTGTTTCAAGAATAGATGAAAAGACCAGGTGTGGTGGTACACACCTATAATCTCAGCACTCAGAAGCAGAGGCAGGAGGATCACTATGAGTTCCCTGACAGCTAGAACTACATAGTGAGTCCCTGAAGCTCTAGTCTGAAAAAGAGGGAAAGGGAAGGAAGAAAGACATCTAGGTAGAAACCACTAAGAAAGGCTTAAAGGCAGATAACAAAATTCTCAACTGATATTTATGTGATGTGGTCAGAGGAAAGCAAGGATGTTTGTGTGGCTAGACTAGAATGAATGTGGAGGAAGAGTAAAAAGGCAAGAACAAAAAAACAAAAATAAATGGAAGAGAGCATGGGTAAGGAATCATATATGATGTTTATTACTTTGCAGGACATTATTAAGAACTTTGTATCTCATTCTGAGAGAGGCAATGAAAGAGGTGATATAACTTGAACTGCATTTTATTAAAATAGGAACTGTGGGCTGCAGAGATGGTGCAGCAGTTAAGGCGCTTGCTTGCAAAGCT
This sequence comes from Zapus hudsonius, assembly GCA_004024765.1. NCBI lineage: Eukaryota > Metazoa > Chordata > Mammalia > Rodentia > Dipodidae > Zapus > Zapus hudsonius. Next base: position 9,259 of record PVHP010014160.1, on the reverse strand, counting down.
TAATGACCCGGGTTTGATTCCCTGGTATCCATGTACAGTCAGATGCACCAAGTGGCACATGCATCTGGAATTCATTTGCAGTGGCTAGAGGCCCTGGCAATCCCATTCTGTCTGTCTGTCTCCTCTCTTATCTTTGCTTGCAAATAAACTTTTTTAAAAAGGGGGGAGGATTGTCTCGAATGCTGTAAGATTCATTGGAAGGAAAGGAAAAACATGGAGACACTAATTATATTAGAAGAGTATTATGTTCCTACAGTGAAGATAATGATCACTGCCCATAGTGGTGTATACCTGTAATCCTAGCACTGAAGCAGCAGGACCCACATTCACAACCAGCTTGGGCTACAAAGTAAGACCCTCTCTCTCAGAGAAAAAAAAAAAGAGAAAAAGATTGCTTAAAATTAAGAATGTGAGGAAGTTGAAGGGTTATTATATGTCAAATATTTTAAGTACAAAGATGGCTGTCAAAAGACTTGATAACAGGTTATTCTATGAGGTATAAGAACAGAAGGTATACACTATTGAAAGTTTTGTCCTTAGTAACTAGAAAAATGAAAAGTTGCCATTAACTAGAGGTAGAAAATCATAAGGGATAAAAGTTTACAGATCCTATTAAGTAGCCAAGTTGATGTAATGATAAGAAAGGGGATGGATTTGGAATTAAGGTAGAATGCTAGCTTACCAATGTTTGATCCTTGGCATATTTAGTTATATCAAGAATTACATGGAATACAACTTAGAAAACCCAGGACACTTGTGGTTTGAATAAGGCGTCCCCATAAATTCACATGTTTTGAATGTTTGGTTCCCAGTGGAATTGGAAACCCAGAGAGTTTGTCACTGGTTATAGACGATAACAATTTGGGAGGTAGTGTCTTGCTGAAGGTGTGTTGCTGGAGGTGGGCCTTGAGGTTTATTAGCTCCTAGCTTGCCAGTGTTAGTCGACTCACTCTCTTGCTACTGTTTTCCATCTGATGGTGGACAAGAGGTGATGTCCTAACATCTTTTCCCTGCCACCATGAAGCTTCCTCTTGAGATTGTAAGTCCCCCACCACCCAAACAAAGCCTTCCTCCCATTAGTTTCTTTTAGTGCTCTATCCTAGCAACTTGATGGCAACTGCAACAGAAAATTGGTACCAGCAGAGTGGGGTTGTTACTGCTAAAAATCTGACAATGTGGCGTTAGGCCTTTGGGAATTTATTTGTGAGAGGAATGTGGAAGGATCTGAAACCGTACTCTAAGCAGAGCATAATAGACAATTCTGATAAAAGGAAAAACCTAAATGTAAAAAGAACTATGGACGTTGCAGGCTTGGCAGATGAAGGGAAGAGCTTTGTCTACACTGGGCTAGGAGTTTGTGTGAGAAGCTTATAGTGTTCTTCCTGTGTCCTGAGAATTTAGATAGGGTTACACTGCATAGACATAGACAGGTGTGAGTAGAAGGATATGACATGGAAAGAAATGGAGCCGGTTGTGGTGGCACACGCCGGTAGGATATTGCCGAAGAGGCGGAGGCAGGAGGATCATGAGTTCGAGGCCAGCCTGGGCTACACATTTATAACAATTCATTGTTTGCCCACTAAATATTGTAACTCATTATGGACAATAAAAAAAAAGTAAAAAAAAAAAAAAAGAAAGAAAGAAAGAAATGGAAGTTTCAGGCTGGAGGCAGCATTCATTCAGCTACAACTGTTAGATTACCACCATTGAGACTGGGCCATCTGACCAGCTTTTGGACAGCAGAAGGAATGCAGACTCTTTTGAAAGTAGAGGGCCTCAATATTGAAGGAATGTCCTGCTCTTCAAAGTCGACTTTACTCCTCCTTGATTTGGTAGCCCACCTAGTACTATGGAGTATAACAAATGCAGGAAAGAAAGGGTCATTAGATTTACAATGTGGTTTGTTTTTGGAAATGGCCACAGGCGATGTGGAGGCCTGATGAAGCCACAAGGACAAATTGTGGATTGCAGTGGAAACCTCAAGAGATACCAGGACTATGGGATGGCTGTCAAGGAGAGCTGCTGACCCAGAATGGACTGTCCCCTTGGCTATAAACAACCCAGCTGGAGGGGCAGTACTGATAACCCCAGATATTTTTGTCACTGGTTACAGATGTTGGACTTAAGAGCTACAGGATTTGATGTTTATTTTATTTTATTTTATTTTTTTTTGGTTTTTCGAGGTAGGGTCTCACTCTAGTCCAGGCTGACCTGGAATTCACTATGTAGTCTCAGGGTGGCCTTGAACTCACGGTGATCCTCCTACCTCTGCCTCCCAAATGCTGGGATTAAAGGTGTGCGTCACCACCACGCCCAGCTTACCCTGTTTATTTTAGAACTTGCATTGTTTCAATCTTTCCTTACTATATGCCTCAATGCCATCTTTTACAGTGTGAATATTTAAACTGTGCCATTATAACTTTCTGATTTTGTAGCTCGCAGCCATGACACCTGGGACTATGAGGATACTTAAACAGTATAGGGTTGAAAAAAAAAATCAATGGGGGAGCCGGGCATGGTGGTGCACGCCTTTAATCCCAGCACTTGGGAGGCAGAGGTAGGAGGATCACCATGAGTTCAAGGCCACCCTGAGACTACATAGTGAATTCCAGGTCAGCCTGGGCTAGAGAGAGACCCTACCTCGAGAAGCAAACAAACAAACAAAAAAAATCAATGGGGACGTTTAAGTTGGGTTAAATGCTTTGCATTTTGCATCAGGGATGGTATGATGGTTTTGTTGTCAACTTGACCTGTCAGCAATTTGAAGTAATCTTGAGTGTTGTGTAGCAGATTTCCTCTGAACTGAAGAGAGAAAGGAGTCTCAAGGGACTCAGGAAGTCATGTTAGCTATAAACAAGCATCCCTTCCAGAGGGGGCAGTGCAGGAAGGAAATTTCAAAGACTCAGGAAGTCAACAAATCTGGGAAAGGTTTACAAGAGTCCACCCTAAGGCTATATAAAGGGGAAGGAAATCTCTCTCCCCCTCCTGCCTGGCTGCTGGTGCTTGTTGTAACTTGGATGTGCATCCATCCTGCTCAACTATCCCTTCATCAACAGGAAGCCTTTTGACCTTCAGTGCTGGATTGGAACTGCTGAGGCATCCAGCCAAGTGGACTGAGCAGTTAGGCTACCAGTTCTTTGATTCTCAGGCTTGCAGACTGCTACTGTGGAACTGCCATAAACTAATCCCCTTTACTATAATTCATTCTATCAATTCTGTTCCTCTAGAAACCCTCACTAATACAGATGTTCATCAGTTTATGAGAACAAGGGGTGAAATGTGGTGGTTTGAATTAGGTTTTCCCCATAAACTCATGTGTTTTGAAGACTTGGTTCCCAGCTGGTGGCAATTTGGAAAGTGAAGTCTTGCTGGAGGTGGTGTGTTGCTTTATGTGGGCCTTGAGGTTCCTTAGCCCCTAGCTTGCCAGTGTTAGCTTACTCTCATACTGCTGTTTTCCACCTACTGTGGAAGAAGTGATGTCCAGCCTCTGCTTGTGCCATACTGTCCCCTGCCACCATGAAGCTTCCCCTTGAGATGGGAAGCCAAAAAAAAAAAAAAAAAAAAAAAAAACAAACCTTTCCTCCTAACAGCTATTTTTAGTTGGGTGCTTTGTCCCAGCAACAAGAAGGAAACTACAACAGTTATTCCAAAATTAACAGATTATGATTAGCCAGTGAGTATTTGACAAATGTGAATTCAGTAGTAGAGAGCTTGCCCAGTATCTTCCAAGTGTCTGGGTTCAATATCACATACTGCAGAAACAAGTGTCCAGTGAGGGAAAAACAGGTACCCAGAAACCAAATAAAGAAACAATTTTACACTGGACTCAAACCTGTAATCTCTGTATTTGTGAAGCTGAGGTAGGCCAGCCTAGGCTACAGAGAGTGTTAAAAGAAAGAAAGAAATTTTGTTAAATTTTTGTTTTTTGAAAACTGTTTTACTTATTTGAGGGGGGGAAGCAGACATAGAGAATGGGTATGCCAGGCCACTGCAAATGAATTCCAGACACATGTGCCACCCTGTGCATCTAGCTTTATGAGGATACTGGGGAACAGAACTCATTTCCTTCTGCTTTGCAGGCAAACACCTTAATCGCTAAGCCATCTCTCCAGCCGCCCCCAAAAAATTTTTAAACCTTATCAAATGATTGATAAGTAAAATGAAGGGGGGAAAAAAACCTTAGATATAATGATGTAGTAATTACTACCTATCTTGACAAAAGCTGTCTCAATGAATAAAAGAGCAAAAAATCTACCTAGAACAGAAACAAGAGAATGGAAAGTATACCAAATCTTTCCCAAAGTTTTGATATGAAATCTGGCACTATAGTCTAGATCTCTAGTACAGGTGCTTGTCTAAAATGTCCCTCAAAAGACCATGTAAAAGTTAGCTCACAGATTGGCACAAATGTGAAGAAGAGAAGCCCTTAAGATGGGGCTTATCCAGAAGGTCTTTAGGGTAAAGTGAGTGTGATGGTGAACACCTATAATTCCAGTCCTCTGGAAGTGGAGGCTGGAGAATCAGAGTTCAAGGCTAGCTGAAAACAATACCTCAAAAGACAAGTCACTTGGGGCATACTCTTGAAGGGGTTTAACTCAGCCACTTCCTTTCTTTTCACTTCCCAGACCCAAGACAAGGTGAGCAGTCTTGATCTGCCACACACTGGCAATGATTTGGAAAAGCAACAGAGCCAGCTGATCAGAGGAATGAATCCTCCACAAGTAAACACCAATACAAACCTTTGCTAAATAGATTATATCAGGTATTACACAGAGACTAAAAGTTAGTTTATACATCAACTATTATAAAACGGCAGTAAATCCCAAGAGTTAGTCAACGAAAGCACAGAAATTAGAATTAACAAATAGCAGTTCCTGGAATACCACAAACTATGTTAAGTAGTAGTATTTGACTATACATACTAGCTGTACAAAAAAAAAAGAATATGCTGACTTAAATTTGACTTTTGGCATTTAAGAAAAAAAGTTTAAATGAAAAAAGTAAATAGAAATTCAAGGTTATCTGCATTTAAGAACTTAACAAAATAGGCCAGGCGTGGTGGCACACGCCTTTAATCCCAGCACTCAGGAAACTGAGGTAGGAGGATCACTGTGAGTTCAAGGCCACCCTGAGACTACAGAGTGAATTCCAGGTCAGCCTGGGCTGCAGTGAGACCCTACCTCGGGGAGAAAAACACACACACACACACACACAAAAAAAAAAAAAAAAAAAAAAAAAAAAAAAAAAAAAAACCTTAACAAAATTCTATTCTCTATCTCAAAGTCTAAGTTTTCTTTTCATCTGGCCTGATGGTATAGTCTTGACAGGATCATTGTCCTATGACTATGATTGTTTTTAAGGTCTCCAGGCCCATTATTAAAATTTATGGGCCTGGAGAGATGGATCAGTGGTTAAAGGCACTTGCTTGCAAAGCCTGACAACCCGGGGTTCAATTCCCCAGTATCCATCTAAGAGCCAGATGCACAATAGCACATGCATTTTGAGTCTGCAGTGCAAGAAGCCGTGTTGCACCCATCTGCATTCACACTTTCTCTCTCTCCCCTTGCAAACAAATAAAGTATTTTTCACAAAAAGTTTGTGAAAGGTGCATGCACACATGCATGTATGAAAAATTCCTGGGCTGGAGAAATGGCCCATCAGTCAAGGCACTTGCCTGCAAAGCCTAGGTTTGATTCCCCAGTACTCATGTAAAGATGCACAAAGTAATGCATACACCTAGAGTTCATCTGCAGCAGCTGGAGGCCCTGGCACAGCCATATTCATCCTCTCTCTCTCTCTCTCTCTCTCTCTCTCTCTCTCTCTCTCTCTCTCTCTCTCTCTCTCTCTCTCCCTCCCTCCCTCCCTCCCTCCCTCCCTCCCTCCCGCTTGCAAATAAAAATATTAAAAGAAAAACATTCCTGAGCATGAGTAACAAATGAAATTTTAAAAAGAAAACAGAAAATTCAAATGATGAAACACACCAAGAGGCACACAACATGATTAAAAGATAAAACTAATTTCCAATATAAATTAAGCATTAATAGTTTATGGCATGCCTAAATTTCTATTTAAAAATAGTACCAGAATGCCAGACATGGTGGCACATGCCATTAATCCCAGCATTTTAGAGGCTGAGGTAGGAGGAGCACTTTAAATTCAAGGATACTACAGCAAGTTTCAGGTTGGCCAGAGCTGACATTGCTTCAAAAGAAACAAAAACTAAAGTGGGGATGGGAGGAATCCTAAATATCTCTTACTTAAACTTGCTACTATTTATCGATAGAGCTAACAGAATATTTACAGTAAATTGTTAATTGACTCATAAAGTCTAGAATATGCATATTTAATATAACTAGCTAACACAAAGATAAATATGAATTATAGTACTGTTGATAAAATGAGACATTCTCCTTTATCAATAGTGTTTCATTAGGATTTTATTGTTCTTATCAAAGTCTTTCATATTCTCTGCCTTTAGTTTAAACACTGATGAAATTCATTAGTTTTTTTTTCCATCTTGCATTTAATCAGTTTCACCTGCCATAAAAACCACTTAACTAGAATTACAGGATAATCTTTTCTTTTAAAAGTGTTCCAGATTACCTCAAAGCTTTTCTACTCAAGTAGAGATTACACATGACCGAGATTATTTTTCTTTTTGAGGCAGTGCCTCACTCTAACCAAGGCTAATGTGGAACTCACTCTAAAGGGTCCAAGTTAGTCTTGAACTCATAGCAATCCTCTTAACCAGCTGGTGACAATTAGGGAGGTGGAGCCTTACTTGAGAATTTGGGATGTTATATAGCCCAGCTTCCTCCTTGCCAGAGCTCAGCTCACTCTCTTGCTGCTTTCTGCCAACTACTAGGACAAAAGTGGTATCCAACCTCTGTTCGACCATCCTTTTCCTGCCACACTAAAACTTCTCAAGACTGTAAACCAAAACAAACTCTTTCCTTCCATCAGCTGCTTTTGGTCAAGTGTTTTGTTTTGTAGCAATGAGAAGGTAACTACAACAGAAAATTACTGGGATTTTATATTGGCATAAACTACCAAATCTGGTTTGACAGTATAATCATATATGAACATACCTGGAAATACCTTTTTTTTAACATGCCTTATACAAAAGAGCTCTTTGTATTCTTTGCCACAAACTTGTGAGAAAAACAGAGCATGTAACTTGCAATCAATACACTGTGATTAATAAAACATTAATATTTATATATTACATATGATATTAATTAATTACATTATATAATATTAATGAAATATATCTTATTTAATCTGAATTGCTAGATAAATATCTGTTGAGAAAAAGTGTTCTCAGGACTGGGGAAGATTGCTCAGTGGTTAAAGGCATATGCTTATAAAACCTGATAGCCCAGGTCCAATACCCCAGTACCCATGGAAAGCCAGACACACAAAGTTCTAGAGTACTTTTGCAGTGTCAGGAGGCCCTGGATCACCCATACTCAACACTCTCTCAAGTAAATATATTTTAAAAAATAAAGACAATGGTAATAGCTAATATGTATTGTTACTACTTATCAGGTCACCATTCAATATTATCTCACTACATGCCCTCAATTCTTCAAGATTTTTTTTCTAGATACAATAAAGATGTTGCCTTAAACTTGTATTAAAAGGACCATTACATTTCCCAGGATTGCTTAAAATACTTTCTGTACACTGATAACTGTAATTCAGTTTCATCTCATTAGAATTAGAAAACAATGCTTAATAATCCACTAAACCACACCGATGCCTAGATTTGAGTAGTTACTTCTAGTTAGAAGTTTCACTTTTCTTTCGTCTTGGTTTTTTTTCCCATGTCATCTAGTTAAATTACCTGAGCACTTAAGTTAATGGGAAGATGGCTATTAAAAGGAACATCTAAGCCAAAATCTAATCTTTGTAGCTTTAAAATTTGTACATCTCACTTTTACCCGCAAATTTCAATGCATTCAATTCAACCATCTTTGAGAACTCAATATTATATTTTAACACATCAAATCAGGACTAGTCAGAGTGTTCTGATAAAGAATCTCAAAATCTCAGGCCAAGAATATGGCTTAGCAGTTAAGGCACTTGCCTGCAAAATCTAACCTGAGACATGCATCTGGGGTCCATATGCAGCAGCTGGAGGCCCTGGTGAGCCCATTCTCTTTGTCTCCTCTCTGTCTCTCTCTGCTTGCAAATAAATATATTTTTTAAAAAAGAATCTTGAAACTCAAAGATTTATTTCTCACTAATTTTACACTCCAATTTAGGTTAGCAGAGAAGATCTGTTCCCCAGAAACATAGGCTCCACTTGGGAATGCTTCCACCTTGCCAAAGAAGGTAAGAGAACTATGGCAAGTCACACCCTATTCTTAAATTTTTCACTCATTTTAATGGTCATAAAAAAGAAGGTTGTCATGCCCACCACTATTACAGACAGAAAAGGGCAATTCTATCATAGGCTGGAGAAAGAAGTAGATTATGAAGGATCTAGTCTCCTAAATTGGTCAAATATTCAACTTCTTTCATATGTAAAATGTTTCCTCTCATTACCAAAAGGAATCAAATACCACCTAGTCAGAGTATCAAGCTGGGATGTAGATGTGTGGAAATATCCTTGAATCAGGCAAAGATGTAATCCCTCTTCAGAAACCTAATTACTAAGTTATCCACCTACCTCTTTATACACAAAAACACACAGTGTGAGATGCATAAAGATAGAACAAAGTATATTCATAATAACTGCTATTCAAAAGAGAGACAAAATAATCCCTGACTAGTAAAAAAATTCACAAGCCCAGTTAAAACAGTTCAAAAGCTTTGTATAGCTGGGAGAAGTTTCTCACTCTGCTATTTTCTGTGCCTCTTCTGGGAGGTTTTCCCTTATGGTCCTCTTCCATTATTAGTGAACTTCAGTGTGCCTCTTCTGCTGAGCAGAAATTCTGAGCACACAACTAGGTTAAGGGAGGGATGAAGGGTTGAGTTGAGGAAGGGTTGAGGCTTAGCAGTTTAAGGTACTTGCTGGCAAAGCCTGCAGGCCACTCCCCACACTGCCCAGCACCCACATAAGCTAGACACATAGTAGTGCACACGGCTGTGATCCTAAGGCACCCATGACAATGGGAGGTAGAACAAGAAGAGGAAGCATGGGCTGGAGAGATGGCTCAGAGGTTAAGGCACTTGCCTCCAGTGCTGAAGGCCCCAGGTTCAATTCCCCAGTACCCACATAAGCCAAACCCACAAGGTGGTGGCCCTGGTGCGC
>PVHP010014159.1:0-39584 GCA_004024765.1 Zapus hudsonius | reverse complement strand
AAAAACACTTGATGGAGGCATTATTATACTATTCACATAAAGGAAAACACTTGCTATACTCTTCATACACTTCTTCAACAAACATGGTACAAAATGTTTGATTTCTACTCATGAGTACTTTTTAAATATCATGTCTTAACATTGACTCATTTTTATAATATTAATGGTAAGGATTTCCACAGATATATTCCTGATTCTGTTTGTACTTGCTCGGCCAATCTCTAGTGGTGGCATTACTTCCTCCTCTGTATTGCAGAGATCTTGAATAACATGACTTCAAGTCCTTGAAAAGCCAAATATTTCAAGAAATATTGCAATCTACAATAATAAAACACTGTCCTTATGTCTCAATCATGGCCATCATAAAGCAACTCAAAAGCAATGTAACTTCAAAAGCAGAAAAGGAAAAAAACATGAAGTACTAGATGTTCATATCTAATGAATGAAAAGTAACTCCACTTTTTCACAAGTGAGAGCAAAGAACAGTTTGAAAATTGTTATTTTAGAAAAAACTGAAAATTCAAGTTAATTGTGACTAGGATATTTGCTTGTCTGGGATTAGGTTCATATTTTAGAAAGATATTCTATCTTCTAATATAGCAATATAGCTTAACATGGATACTGGCCATCATATTTCATAGATACAGAGCTTGTGTAGGAAAACAATATATAGGTAAGCTCTTGTTGAGATAGTAGCTATTAGGAGAGATTCTACAACATGCCAGACCTAAACTAAATATAAATTATTAAACTTAAGTTATCTTATATTTTCCAGAAGTGTTATGCTTGATGAATAAAGGCTTACTTTTACTAATATTTTTTTAAAAATCCTAGTGTAGTTTATATATTTATTTTGTTACAGATGCAATACCTATCACATAAACATAAATTTACACAGTGATTGGAAGCTAAAATAATCTAAAATTATAAATAATTCTGATAAAATTCCTATTGTTTTTGTGTTACCCTTATTGCCAATTACAGGTAACAATTTGACACTTCTGTCAAATTTACTTCTACAGTCAATTGAAATTGTTTTACAACACCCACATTATCATATAAATTTGATCAAGCTTGCCTTATGGTATCTTCATAATTTTTATATTAAATTATTCCCCAACAATTCTACATTGCAGGCATAATGCATGGATCAGGACTCAGAACAAAAGGGAAATTAAATTAATTCCTCAAATTTGTGCCTTATAGAAATTTGTATAAATTACACATTAGAATAGTGGTAGTCTGATTTTTCGCTGTGTTATCAAGACACTCATTCTATATCATAAGTAAACATTATTTTCTCAGTCAATTATAATTTTCTTAATTTTACTACATAAGAAATTTAATCTCTGTTCATTTGGCTTCCTAGAAGATTCTTTCTATTCAGTTATGTGTGCACTGTCTTGTGTATATATTGTAATGTCCATGCCTGTGTGGACTGGTGCTCCACTCTGTCGTAGGCACTTGGTGCAAGAAAGCAATCTTATCCTGCTCATTTGACAACACTTAGAAGGCAGACATGGCCCACCTGCCTTCTGTTCACATTCTCAAAAAGAGAGCTTTTGACTGACTGTATATTCTTATCTTCTATAGGGATGCTGCTTAGCAATTCTTTCTAGATAATCTTCATCCTTTTACAGACTCCTCTATTTTCTGTCACCTCATGTACAATACCAATCTGTGCTGAACTCCAAATGATTTTGGTGACATTTCCTTTTAATTCCTACTAATTGAGTCTGATTTTACATGATGTATTTGCACAAAAATGTCATTATGAGAACCATCACTTTACATAAAATTATGCATTGATAACATTTTAAAGCTGGATAAAAAGCACAAAATTCAAATTTACAATTAATAATTCAATATTCCAACCTATTAAGCTTTCCTTGAATTAATATAGTCAATGATCTCTTAGAATCCTAAACATATTAAAGAAAAAGAAACATAAAAACACATAAGCCACTGTCTCTTGTGCAACAGTGATAAGACTTTGCATGAAAAACAATGTCCATCAGATGATAAATCAGGTACAAGTAAAGATATATAGTTTGTGAGGAACTCTCCTCAGGAAGACTGAGGGAAAATGATAAGGTGAAAATTCAAAGGAAAGATGTTATGTGACATACTATATACACACAGTGCTCCCAATTTTACAGTAAGCCCTGCAATACTATTTCTATTCTTCCATTCAAATGCTGTGATTGGAGAAGTCAGCCTATTGTAATGTTTTCAGAGAAAAATCAAGGGTTCATGATTGTAAGAGACTAATACACTTAATTACTATAAGTCCCACATGTGATGAATGAAAAAGCTAAAATTCAGTCCTAGAATTTTGGGACCCAATGTCAGTGTTCTCAGTCTATGTGTGGCTCATCTCCCAGAATCCATGTGCCAATGCAATGAGAACTTGAATTCTACAGGTTTGGGAACATCACAGAACTTTTTAAAGCAAAGCATTAAACTTTTTGTCACCCTAGACATAGTATAACTCTGTTAACTGCAACATCTATTAATTTTAATTGTGTTAGTTTGCAGTACCAGTTCTTACAACTTAATCAATATTACTGTATAATCTATTCATGTCTGCCCACTGATATTGTAATGTGATTAAACGCTTTGCTTCATAATAATGGTATTTGAATTAAACCAAGAAATTGTGAAATGTTAAGAACTTTATCTCCCAAACAGATTAAAAATTAAATTTGTTACCTTTTTAAATCAAATTATTTGATCTCTAGCAATATATATTTTTGCAATTATGGGGAAAATTCTTATATGGACTAGCATAATTTAGTTTTCTTTACATTGAGTTTAGGACTTGCCTTTTGTTACTAAATATTTTCTTCAATACACAGTTCCAGAATATCCATTATAAGATTATTTGTACTTAATTTTTTTTTTTTCAAGGTAAGGTCTCACTCTAGCCCAGGCTGACCTGGAATTCACTATGTAGTTTAAGGATGACCTCAAACTCACTGCAGGTGATCCTCCTACTTCTGCCCCCTAGTGCTGCAATTAGAGGCATGAGCAACCACACCCAGATTACTTAGTCTTTTTTTTTTTTTAAGTTTCTAGAAGTAAAATTCATGGTAACATTAAGTGTGCATTCCTCCGGAGTCATCTCATTTTTCTTCAGCAAATCATTTTATATGTAAATTATCCCAGATGAACTGAATCATGCTGAATTTTAATAAATTATGAAAATGTATATAACTGACACATCACACTATATAAATGATGCATTTTATGTTTTTCTTTTTCAAATGAATGAAAGAAGTCAGTTGTCATGAATGTCCTATGGGCCAGACATGGTGGTTTATGTCCACGTGACAAATAGAGGCTGGATATCAAGAGTTTCAGAGCAGTGTCAGCTGCAAACTGAGTTCCAGTACATCCTGGACCATAAGAAGAGAGAGAGAAAGAGGGGAGAGAGGGATGCCCTAAGAATTGAACCTTCTTCAAACAGGTGTATTCCTGAACAGTTTTGGTGCACTGTTGTGAGCTTAAGCTCAAGCTATTTTTAAATTGTCACTTAAAATGTACACTATTTCCATTGAAGTTCACTATAATAATAAATGTCAAATTCCAGAGCAAATTTGTCCCAGGTGCTCTTATTGGTGTATCTTGAACTTTTGCTTATAAATCTTTCTAATCTTCTTTACTTTTCTCCCCTCAATCTTTCCTTCCTTAGTGCCTTATATGACATATATATCTATCTCCCACATTCAGAAATCAGTCATTATTTTCCATTTTCCCATTCATGTAATCATCTTCAGAAAAGTTTTTTGATTATTGAAGAAAAAAAAGAACATTGAAGAATTAATTCCTCACTATAAATTGGCCATTTTGTTTCCTTATAACAGGACCATGGGTGCAATTTGGCCTCATGTTATTAATTATAACTCTTCAGTTACATAGGAAAGTATTACACTTAACCTTGTGTAGTGTTATCTATATAAACATGACATTTATTAAAAACACAGTGGACAAAAATTGTTCTTATAATATGAAGTAAAATCTTTGCATATGGGTTCTGATAATGAAGGCTTAGTTCTATTGTACAAAAATTAAGCACCAAAAATAATATGTAGTTATTATCGTCATTTGTATTCTTCATAGTAACTAATTGCAAATGCCATACTTTTACCCAATGGACTTTCTGGTTTTTCCTAAAAAACAATACACTAAAAACCAAGGATTTACTTTTTAAAAAACAGAATTTTTGGTCTTGACTTAGATTAGTGAGAAAGAAAATAAACAGAGCTGCTTGGATGACATATTGCTGTAATGCATCACCAGAGTGCTGCTCTCGTGATAAACTGTAATATTAGTGTAATTCATCATCACGAGTGCTGTCACTCTAGAAAGTATTAGTGTAATACATCAGCAGCCATCACCACGCACCACCACTTCTGCAGCAGTTAGGGAAGTCTATTGTGTTGCCATGTGCTGGGGAGGAAAGATCTCCCTTCCTTAACGTGATCATGATGGAATAAGTTTATCTAAAAATTGTCTTGAAAATCTAACCACTGTCTTCAATTTTTATTAAAATTTCTGTCCTTTCTGTTCTTTAGTGCTCTATAGTCAGGCATTAGTCCATACAATATTAGCATACAAGAAATGGCCTTCATGTATTATCATCACTCATCCAGTTTTCCAAGAATGGACAAACTCCATTCTTCATCATGCAGGTGTATGAAGGACAAGTGGAGAGGTACTTGTTGTCAGTTTGGCTCTGTATCACTGCATTTTTCTTACTAAGCCTTCTTATAGTCCCAACTATTGCATAGCATTTCTTGGAAAATAAGTCCAGAAACATCCAGAGATGTGGAGCACGTATTTTATGTAAAATGTCCCTCATCCTTAAATGTCACCAAACTTTACTTTCTACGCTGTCCTGTTGCCCAATAATCAACTGCATTTTCAATTTCTTTTTTTTAAATATCTTTTTTTTAAATATTTTATTCATTTTCAAGCAGAGAGAGAGAGAGAGAGAGAGAGAGAGAGAGAGAGAGAGAGCACACACCAGGGCCACCACCTTGTGGGTCTGGCTTTTGTGGGTCCTGGGGAATTGACCCCGGGGCCTTAGGCACTGGAGGCAAGTGCTTTAACTTCTGAGCCATCTCTCCAGCCCTGCATTTTCAATTTCTTATATATTTTTTTCCTTAAGAATTTGGTATCTATTCAAGACTTTTAGTTTTTCCCTCTTTTATAATTACCTGAAACTCTGAATAATACACATTTATTTGTATACCTCTATTCTAAATTTTAAGGGCATTGCTTCACACCTCATTTTAGGAGAAGGGGAATGAGGAAGATAGGGTTCCTTGGGCTTAAATAGATCCTTATTCAGGCTTTGGTTTTATAATCTATTTAATATATTTCCCTTTCCTTCATTTCCAGCTAAGACATGCAAACCTAAATAAAAACTAGGCATTAAATATTTGGAATTCTTATTTATAAACTTGAGGTTTGTGATATCATATTAAGGGTTTAAATTATGTTTTTGTGATGTATTATGGATATTTAATGGCCAACTATTCAGGCTTCTAGAATCTTCAATAATGGTTCAGAGTAACTGAACCATTATTGATAACTCAGCATTATTTTTAACACATGGCTATGATAATAATAGAACACTATATCAACCACATGTAGTAAAATGTTGCTAGCAATTTTTGTATATGAATGTTGAGTAAGTGGGTGTTCATGGTAGTATTTTTCCTAGACTTTATGTATGAAAATTTTGTCAAAAGACTTGTTGAATAGCATACAAAGATAATTTGAAATGGAAATCTGACCACCTTATATGATTCAAAGTCCTAAGGAAAAAAAATATACAACTACTTTACACACAGTATAAAATTTGAAAATGTACCAATATAAGGTATTGCTCATTCATTTATTGTAATTATTGCACTGTTTTTGAGATGTCCTTAATTTTCAACATATATGAATATATATTTATATATAAATTTAGGTGAGATGAGGTGATTTAGGAGGTATTATTGTATAATTTATTTCAGATATGGATTCTATAATTATATATATATATATATATATATATATATATATATATATATATATATATATATTCTTAATAGGTTGTTTTAGCACTAAGTAGTAGCTATGATTATTATATTGAAGTTCTTTATAATATTCTTATTTTCTAATTATTAAAAATTAACCCATTAGTAAAGAAGAAAACTTAGAGTCACTTTCCTTCCAGATAAATGTTAAAAATTGAGAAAGAAGAAAGAGGCTTTACCCACTCTTGCCTCCTTCATGGTGGGAGCTCTTTGTACTTGATCCTCTTCTCTTAATCTAATAAAGACTTTAATCCTTAAAAATGATCTCAGCTGGGCATGATGACACATTTCTTTAATCCCATTACTCAGGAGGAAGCAGAAAGATTCCCTTTAGTCCAAAACCAGCCTGCTATTAGAGTGAGTCCCAGGTCCCAGGAATCAGAGCCTAACATGAAAAAAAAGACCTGTAATTATTGTTCATACATTAATGTTCATGTATTTATTTCAGCTCTTCTTTTTTAATTTAAATATGAAAAGTGTCATCATGTTTAAAGTTCATTCTTCCTCATATCTCCATTGAAAGATTGAAGATTGCAAGGCTGAGTGACTTTTCAGACAACTCTCTCAAATTCCCAGTGTTTTCCAGTTTCAATCTTGGAAGTATTTGTATTGGCATGAAATGAAACACAAAGTGACAAACTTTAGAAGCTTTTACTCAGGAAGAACAGGAGTTCCATGATACTTGTTCACAAATTCATTAGCAAAATTAAGTCATATAGGAATATCTTAAAGAGTAAGAAATAACTTTATCTCTTGCCAGGAAATAACATACCTACCAGGCAGTCAGGAACATTTCATAGAGCAGAATTGCTACATTCACAAACACACTAAATAGCAACAACAACAAAAATTGAACATATACGATTATCACAAGCTTTATTTCCAGCACAGTTATAAATTACTGTGAAATACCATGCAAGTCACTTCTACACACTCTACACGAGTAGAAATTCCTCTTCTACAATTTATTGTAAATTTATATGACAAATTTAAGTTTAGGTTAATAATAAGAAAACAGGCTTATAAATATTTTAAAATGTCTTCATGGAATAAACTCCCTTGAATTCATTCTTCTCTATGTACAGCACTATTGAAATTTTCAGTAAGCTGTAAAATTCTGAAACTGAGTTAGACATTCATCTCTCTGCTAAAACACTATAAATGAATATCATTGTTATTTGAAAAAATCTTATGAATTGAAAAGTGGAAAATAGAAGTTCATACATTTATTTAGGAATTAGAGATGAAGATTTTATAGCTGATAGTGCATTCAATGAACTTAAATCATTTGGATGACTAGTATGAAAGGAAATTTGCACATTACTGTCAAAGACATAAATTATGATAGTGATTTGACCTATGTGAAAGCCTTAAAAAGAATTATTTTTATCATAAAATTAGTTGGTTGAGTTTTTGCTAATGTCATACTAATGGTATTAGAAACAGAAGTTATTGCTCACATTTCTTTATTGGCTCCATTGTGCATATCAAGAAGTATGATGAGTTAGCAGAGTTGGTAACATATTTGCCTCAAACCATGAGGATCTGAGTTCAATCCCCAGAACTCATGTAAAATGCTAGGCATGGGCCTGTACTCCCAGAACAATTTATGTAGCTTTACCGATTTAAATTATATCTTGCTAGCTTCAGAAAGGATAGATTTAGAGATTCATGAATTAATATGTTCATATCAATGTCAGTCTTAAGATCATACATTCAGAAATGTTAACATGAAAAAGAAAAAAATATCAGGACAATGTGTTTTGAAATAATATTGCCCTATCAATAGTATAAAAATTATTAATGTAGACTTAATCACATTGGCAAATTAAATTGACATATAAAATCTGGCATTTGATCAATACATAATTAACATACAAAATTCCCTTAAATTATGAATTATGAGATACATTTTATTAGTAAAAATTTATTGTTATTACAAAACTAATGAGTTAGAATTATAAGCTTTGATTTTATTTATATTATTATGTCATAAACAATTAAAAAATTTAAAACATTTTATTCATTTATGCAATACAACCATTTTTGTGTCATGTTGAATAAAACTTTCTCCTCTGCCATTGAAAACCTTTTAACTTTTACAAACTAGTTTTTGAGAGTGTGCAGCAAATTTTCTGAATGATACTATTCATTCATGAAAATTATCACAATTTTATTAAACCTTTAATATGTATATATTCTCAGAAGATTTGTTTTACCAAAGATTAATCTTCCATTTTTTCATCTATATAGATATATGCCTGTATGTTTGTATATACATGTTTGTTTGAGAAAGATTCTCATTCTAGCCCAGGCTGACCTGGGATTCACTCTGGCTGAACTCATGTTGATACCCTTACCACTGCCTCCCTAGTGTATGGATTAAAGGTTTGCACCACCACACCTGATTGGAATATATATTTTTACATTGAGAATTTTAACTGCACATTTATATTCAGAGACTTAAATTTAGGAGTATTTTGTTGCATCAACTGGAAACTCACCTTTGGTTGTCTTCTATCCATAATGACTTTGAAGCTCAGGAGTCCTGTCATTTGTTATCCTCTTATTATTATGGTGCCTTTTGTACATGTTATACATATAGTTATTTAATACAGGCTAAAAAAACTCTATGCCAGAGTCCCATGTGAGTACCTTGTTACAAAACACTAAGAAGGAACATGGATATACAAAGTGAAAGAGAAAAAACTCCTTTTCGTTAGCATTCTCCTATGTTGCAGATCTGTTTTGCTCTTTGTGGTCTACCTTAAAACTGAGACTTGCAACCACTGTCTTCAGTGAGGAACTTTTCCTCAGGACTTTTAGTTCTGTAAGGACTCAGAAGACCTCATCTCCTGCTCTGTTACTTCCTCCTGCAACATCATAGCAATCAAATTTGCAGTTAATAGATTTAATTTAACATGAGTAGCCGTGCCTGTCAGCTGCTATATTCCACATTAAAACATCTTCTCTTTATTCATTTTGAATTTCTCCACACAGCAGATGTCCTCAGTTCTCCTCAACTGAAAGATTGGGTCTGAACAATCTCTTGTTTTCTTTGTCCTGTGGGAACCAAGTACTCACTGGTGATTGGAGGTCTGCAATTTTATTAAGACGATGTAGTATGAATTTCTCAACATTTGGCTGTTCTGTACTCTAACTAGTAATGCTTAGGCCTGATCAGCATGCCTGCCTAATTTTAGGAGACTGAACCAAATGTTGGCCATTGTGAATTTCCATTCACACTAATTCTGTCTCCTTTCATTTTGAGGTCATACATTAGTAGTCAGAGCACTTCCTCTGTGTAAGGAGAAAAGGGAGCTGGCAGGACCGTGGGTGAACCGTGATGACTAGAGTTATAAGTTAGAGGTTTTATAATGACTTCATTACTACAAAGCATAATCTTTTTTCTATTCTTGCTTTACTCATATGCATGTACCATATGCAAACAATTAATTTATCTATGCTTTAGCAGAAGAAAGGGGAAAAACTATTGTAATATAAGTAATCTAAGCTATTTCAGTGAAGAAATAGTAATGCAGTGATTTTTGTATTGCTACACAAGTATATATATATATATATATATATATATATATATATATATATATATATATATATATATGTATGTATGTATGTATTTCAACTGAGCCTTACAGACAAAATAAACTGTTTCAATTTCTTAAAGTTGTTTTGTGAAATTGGAGAAATAAAAGATATTTGATTACATTCAAAATGTAGAAGCCATATATTATTTCTATACATTGAAAATAGATAAAGGTAGCGCTTGCCGTCCATGTGAATTGAAGTAATGTTTGGAAGAATAAGAAGCTCCATAAACAATTTATAAGTTGGATGATACTTACCTAAGAAGATCCAACAAGAGTACATAAGCTCATACACCTAAACATATCTGTACATAACATATATCCATACTCTTTTTTTAAATATTATGTTAGCAACTTATTCATGTTTCCACAAAATGTATTTTAGACTTTATTGACAATATATTCTTACACTACTTTTTATGTTACTATTTTACTTCCCAAAAGGAAAACAGTTTATAATTGTTCAACTACAGGCATTCTAAACCCGAGTTACCCAGTGCTGAGCCCTTGTTGTTATTGATTACTGAAATATATCCTTTTTCCCTCTGGAATAAGACATTTTCAAGTGTAAAAACTGAGTAACTTAATGTGCTAAAACCCTAGGTTATAGCACTATACTGTGCCCAGCACAAAACATTAGTATTTACACTAAGACAAAAAATGACATATAAACACACTTTATAGCGACTATGTCTTGGTAATTTGGAATTAAAGAATTTTAGAATTCTGGTTATTCATGGCCTGCTATATACTAAGGCTTCAAAGAAGTAAATGATCATAATTTTATGATAATTATTTGGTGCTGTTTTCCACACCACATGCCCATTTGCTACAATTATTTCAGAAAGAAAGAAAGAAAGAAAGAAAGAAAGAAAGAGAAAGAAAGAAAGAAAGAAAGAAAGAAAGAAAGAAAGAAAGAAAGAAAGAAAGAAAGAAAGAAAGAAAGAAAGAAAGAAAGAAAGAAAGAAAGAAAGAGAGAGAGAAAATTCATTATTCCTTGTTTCTTCACAATGGATGGTAATGCTTAGGTTCAATTACTAAAGTGTTATATGAACCTTGCCACTTCTGAAACAGCATTTCTGAATAGCTAAATTCACATCTTGCTCTAATTAATAGTTATTTTTTTCTCAGTTTCCACTGTTCAAATCTCAGTGGCTTTCTGCAGGTGAAAGCAAACAGGCTTTTGCAAAGCGAGGCAAAGCTTCTCCACGAAGTCATGAGGGAGAGATTTGCTGTGTTCCCTGTTTCTTCTTCTTGTTCTGACAATGGATAGTGTTTTGAGTTACACAGAGGAGAGTTTCACTTTCCCTCCAAATAAATACTTTTTACAGTGTTGACATATAAGCCAGGTTCTTTCCCACATGAATGAGTTCTCTGATCTTGTAATAAACTATGTCATTTCATTTTCACATGTCACATAAACACATAGCTTAATAACATTCAGGTCAACTGGTGTGGCCATATTTTTTCTTCTTATATTTTTTGTCTGTGATTGACAAAAAGCTGTAAAGGAATAAAATACTGTCTTACACTCACATAACTAGCTATTAAAACTATTAATGGGGAGGTTTTGATTGTGTAGTAAGGCTAAATGTTATTTCAATAATTAAGGTGTCATTCTAAGAGGCAACCCAATTTGTTTCAGGTTTTATTCTTCTCTTCATACTTTCCGTATTATTTTTACAGAGAAACAGATATTTTACTTGAAATAAAATAAAAGACTACTGCACATTTTAAATTAAGTATCATGAAGGTAGCACTCTAACTTCCAATGAGAAAAGGAGGACCACCAGGAGCTCTGCTTGAGAGAGCAGGGAGCAGCAGAATTAAGGACACAGTGACATATTCTGAAGGAAGAAGCAAGACATGTCAGATATGCAATTATCCCTCCATGACAAAATGGACTTCCTTCTCTTTATCTTGATAAGTGACACACCTTTTATCCCAACATCCCTCTCTAGGACAGCTCTGTGCCCTTCCCAGGCTAAGCTCTAAAATGGCCTGTTGAGCCACCCCTTCGAACTGCATCCCATAGCAGAAGAGACAATCTCTCCAAGCACTTTTTGCCATCTGAATTATACTCTGAAGTGCGCAAAATTAAGGACAAAATCTAATACCGTGGCTATCTTGTATTCGGCTAGTGGTTAATAAATAATAAAGATGAGAGACATATTAGAAAGTGTCTGTCACTAAACTTTCTGCATCTCAGAATTCAACCACAGTAAACAACATCTATTTTATTCAATATCTTACATAAATAATATATTAATAGTTATGATCCCTAAATAATACTGCCATTAGGTGTGATAATTTAAAACATTCATGAGTAGATATATGAAAAAATATAGAGGTTATACTTTAACCACATATATTTATATAAATTTTATGGGTTTTTAAATTTTAATTTAGAATATATCATCCAGAATCAGACAACATGATAATTTTGGCAAGCACAACAGTTGCTGAGTAGAACCATATTTTCTAAATTTATTTTTAAAAGTGTGGAAATTAGCTGTTAAACAAGTTACACATTGTATGTGAGGATAATTCTATTAATTTATATGATAACATTAGAATGCCTGAGTAAAAAGATTTATCTATTTTAATATACAAATACAATAAAAAGCAAAACCAATCTTTCTTATTTCCGATTTCAATATAGAAAATTTGACCAGTTTATACTGAGACAGCAATGTGTAACCAGGACAACACCGTTTTAAGATGCAGGACTCTACCTTATACCATTTGGGAATGACATGTACAAGAAGAAAGATATGAGTGCATGGCATGTTACCAAACTCTGATCACTGCATCCTGAAGTGTATTCTTAAATCCTCAGGACATATTTGTACTCCTGATATTTTCATCCCACTTTAAAGATTATATATATATATATATATATGAGAGCTACTTATCAGAAGTACAGTGATGTTGAACTAATTCACATATTTAAATTCAACTTAAATTTAAATTTAAATCTATTTTGATAGAAGCCAGCTACATTAAAATGAAATGTGATGTGTATAATGCTTCGCCATGGGATTTTGTGTGTATGTGTGTGACTGTGTCTTACGGTTTATATGCAAAATGTGCCCTCTAGGCCCATGCGTTTGAACATTTATTCCCTGTCCGAAGGTGCTAATTGGGAATATTGCGGAACCTTTAGCAGGTGAAGCCTTGCTGAAATGCATGAGAGGGGGTTGCTGTGGGCCCTTGAGGTCTTATACCTTGACCCCACTTCCTGTGCACTTTTGCTGCTTCTGATCTGTGAATGTAACAAGCAGTTTTCTAATCTCACTGCTATGTCTTTCCTTCCATGATGGACTGCATGCCTTGGAACAGAAAACCAAAATATGGCCTTTTTCCCTAAAGCTGCTTCTTGTCAAATAGTCACAACATCAAGATAAGTAATAGTCACTGTCTGCATTCCTCCCCCTACAAATATAAAGCTTTTTATTTTAAATGAGTGAGTTTGTTGCATGGTTCCAATACTTTCTGGAATTAAAAAAGCAGGAAGATAAAATTATTTACGTTACTGGAGTACTAATAGGATAGGGTCTAAATTCAAATGGAACAAATGTTCATGAAGGAAATCCGAATATCAGTAAGAATAAAAGAACTCAGATTGTAAAAATTTTGCCCAAGTTCCATGAACTTCTGCAAGGTTACCACATACATTAGAAGGTTCACGTGGTACTTAACAGGCTGAGGAAAGTGTTGGACCTTGGGAGGACAACTAACAGCCTCAAAGGCAATATTATTCTGGATCGATGGGCTTTTTAAAGGTGCTCCAAGTGGGAATTCTCATCAGAAGGGTTTGACAGTTTTATTCTCTCTTTTTGTAAGTTTTATGATTTACCTAATAATGAAAAGCATACTTCTCAGTTTCTGTTATGTAAGGAAAAGAAGAGCAATTATGAAAAATCTTAGAGAGATCAGAAAATTGGTGGAGATTCTACCACATCAAGGGTAGCACTTTCTTAACTCAAACTCATTAACAATGTGTATGACTTGTTCATCATAGTGGTGACTGCTTGGTGTTCCTAGTGTCATTATAAGAAGTTTTCTGGCTTCACTTGGTTGATCTGGAGCATAAGTATGGTGTTCCCCCAAATAAGAAGACAAGCAAATTGTCAGGGATTCTAGTCTAGATCAGTAGGTAACTGATCCTAAGAAACTGCATGGGATGCAATGAGCCGAGTTATGAATATCTGATCCTCTGCAAGCCCTGAATTCCACAGAAGTTCTAATTCCTCCTTTCAATGGTTACATATGTAATGAAATGAGAGAAACTTTCATAGATCTTTTAGTTTTTTTTTCACATTTTTGCAGACTTCACAGGCCTGTTTTTTTTTTATTTCTGCTTGAAAATAAGCCTGAACTATGAAATAAATGAATTTAATCACAAAACATAGATGCTAGATTTATAAAAAAGTAATGTCTAACAATGATGTCCCTATGGTTTAGCAGCATTAAATTTGTGTATATATTACGTGTCACATATTGCATATTTTATCTTTAAATTAAAGATGTTATTAGGAATTGATTCACCATTTAATGACTAGTCAAGCTATATATATCTCTATTGTCTCTTTTATAAAAGGGATGACTATTTCAAAGATTTATAGTAGCAATATGAGAATTTGGGGTGTCTTTGAGTGCAATGAAACTGTGCTCAATTCTTTGGCAAATAAAAATTCAGGACCTATGGTGATAGACACACATGGTCAGAGAAAGTTTCCACTGAATCAGTAATCTCTCTGTTCTTATCTTTGTATTCTTATGACTAAAACCCATAGATGAGAGTATAAAGTTTAGAAATATTTTATTCTATAGATATTAAAGAGAAATTACAGAGCTCAAGGAAGGAGTACCTACCCAAGAGACTACAGGAGCTGAGTTCCACCTAGAGACCTAGATTGGGGAAATTTATTGGACTGGGTGTGGAAGGTAAGGTTTTCTGGGAGACTTCAACAATCTTTCCAGAATCTTAATCCTCAAGGTAGTGGAACTATCTTCCTTTTCTTTAGTCAGGGGAGATGAGAAGTCGGAACTGTAGTGGGGTCTCCACTGTTTGCTGTAGGTTTTGTGCTTAATTGTGGTGCTGGTTATGAGGTTGTGTCTCTCTGCTTGGATCTGATAAAGAGATCCAGCTTCTACCATCAATAGGACTTCCCCTGGATCTGAAAGCCTGAAATAAATGACATTTCTCCCATGAACTGTCTCTGTTTGGAAGATCTTCACAACAATGTGGAGCTGAATACAATATTACTACCATTATCAATGATTCTCAGAAATGGGAAGAGGAATCTTAGCTCTCCAAAGGAAAGGGAAAAGGCGGTTAAATGTAGGTCTGTCTCCCTAAACAATGTTTACTCCTTCCTCAGACAGAGATAGTAGGACAAGTTTCAGGTAAAGAATTATTTTGTGTGTGTTGGAGATTCCATTGTTGGAAATAGTAAACAGGCTTGTAGTCAAGAAAT
Organism: Zapus hudsonius; assembly: GCA_004024765.1. Classification (NCBI taxonomy): domain Eukaryota; kingdom Metazoa; phylum Chordata; class Mammalia; order Rodentia; family Dipodidae; genus Zapus; species Zapus hudsonius. The sequence goes on along the minus strand of PVHP010014159.1, from coordinate 24,404 downwards.
CCGTCAGTGTGCTGTAAGTCTGGAGAAGCAAGAACATGTAAGTTTACTCCCCCCACCCACCCAATTTTGTCTATAAGAAGACTGATGGTAAGAAAAACACTACATTATGCTGTTTTTTGAGGAAAGTACTGCATGACTATTGCATCATAGGCTGTGATATATTTTGTTCATGTTTCACACAGAAAATCATGCAGTGATCCACTGTGTTCCTTAATTATGTTAATTAACTAGTGAATGCTGTGCTCCAGTTGAATCTTAATTATGCATACAAAAAGTGGACTTATTTTATCTAGAATTTAAAGTGAATATTGACTGAATATTGCAAGCAAAGACCTTAATATTCTCTAAAATTTCTAGGAATATATTTATAGGAAACTAGTATTCAAACTGTAGGTTTATGTAAAAAGAACTTAGTATACATTAGTCTCTTTGTATCTTAAACAGAGTCCAGAATACAATCATGATATTCAATTGATGTTATCTAACACATTTCTGTTGCCTTTAATCTGCAAGTTTCAATACACTTGTGTAAGGTAGAGGGCAGAATAAAGGACTTTAAGCAAGGAATATAGAATTTTCTATAATTGCATCTTGGATGTACTTCATGATAATGAACACAACCGTCCTCATCCTTACATCCATCAATCCTAAGAGGGAAAATTAGTTTAGGTCAGTGCTAATGAAAATATTCCTAATATGATGTAAATGAAATCACAACATATATTATTTTCTAGTCTCCCTTTGGCCAGTCAGAGCAAACACCATGAAGACAATTAAAACCTCGAAGGAAGAATGTGATCAGTGGTTTCTAAAGGGTGAGTTTCCTGGTTGTTGCATCATGCAAACATTGAAATTTTTTCCCTTGAAAGATTTAGTTATAGTATATGCAATATCTTTGTATTAGCTTCATAATGTATCTAAAATACAATAAAAAAGATGATGAGCTTAAACTGGGACTTCTATATCTGAGCATTAGTTGCCACAGCCAGAGTGTGTGTTAAAATTCATAGATAAACACGGCATAAATAAACAGGCGATTCTGTAATTAATAAGCAAAACAAAAATACCCAAATGCCTTAACCAATTATTTGGCAAATTAAGCACAACTAAACTACCTTTGTAGACTAAATATATGCACATATATATTTATATATAATATCATATATATCTATATATAATATTAGTTTGACTCAAATGCTACTATTAGTATTGGAAGGGTAATTGCTAAAGTCAAATCTTAAATATGAATAATTTTAAAGTTTTAAATTAAAATTTATAATTAAGATATTTGTTATAATTATATTAATAATTGTAGAATTAATATGATTATCTAAGATGAACATAAACATTACAAGAGATAATATATAAAAAAGAATTAAAATTATGTATGTTTACAATAACAAGTAGGTTACATATGGCAGACAATCACTGTGAACATGTATCTTTCCTGTGTTGTAAAGTTCAATTTTCTCAGTAACTTCTTGTGAGCTGACTCACTTCAAACGCAGACCCTGTTTCCCAACTCCAGCGGTAGGGGAAAGCTCCAATAAAACTCCATATAAAGTGTTTGTATTTTTTTTCAACCAAAACGCCCTCACTTCTGTATTAATTCAAAACTTAAAAAAGCATTTTAGGTGTATAATTCAATAACAAAAATGGAAGCAATTAGGACCTGCCTAAATGGCTAGAAACCACTTTAAAATGTAGGAAACTTTTGCCCTTGCTTTGGGAATCTCGTCCAAAACAGTCCATTCATTCCATTATTATCTCATATTAAAATATTTTCATCAATATTACTTTTTTTGTTTGGGAAGGAGGTGAGACAACACAATTTATTCTTTACTCTAGCCCCATTTTCTAATGTGGTAGCTATCTACATAATCTATTGACCATTATAATATTTTAAGGCTAATTTAGTTTTCAGTGCTAAATATAATGCTTTCCCCAACATGAAACTATTTATGGTCTATTCACATTGATTTTCTGCATGATTCCACAAAGATATAATAATTATAAATCATATTCCTATTCAGTTATAGTTTAAATATCACATTTACATTTCTCCTATGTTTTTAGTACTGATTTTTCTTATAGGACAAAGATGACCATATAATTTAATTTTAATTCAAATTATTTTAAATCAACATTATAGAACAATTCAAACAATTGCCAGAGATCAATAACTTTTTAGCAAAAGATATGTCTCTATTGCCAGTTTTTACACTAGACTGTTTAAATTCATGCTGAACCTATATTGCTTATTCATACAACTTTATAATGTGATCTATATAATAGGGCCTTGATACCACCTTTACACTTAAAAACTATGTGCCCATTTTAGTGTCCCTTTTAAAATAAAAATATGTTTTCCATCAATATATACTATTCTTTTAAATAAACATTTGTTTAAAAATAAAGCACAAAATATTGCTATCAATTAATGTTCGTGTCTCCTCAAAAGTTCAAAGGTAGAAGCTTAAGGGAAATTTGCTGGCATTTGACAAAGGGATCACTGGAGGTGAGTGCTTCATGAGTACAGGAACCTCATGAAGTTATTGGGTGAGAACACAAGAAAATACCCATATGCAAGTCAGGAAGAAAGACTATGCCAAACCTCTTAGCAACTTTATTCCTACATTTCATAATTGAGAGATTTTTGTTTCTCTTTAAGATGCCACTTTGTAGATGATAATGTGTTACAGAGGTCAAACTAAGATGGAAGGAATTCCATTTGTGGACAAAATATAATAGTGACTACAATCACTCTTCTGCCTTAAAGAATTTAAATTTATCACATGCAAAATAACATTCAGAACAATTGATATTAGACAATAAAACAGAAGGTCAGGAAGCAAAAGACGAATGAGATGAGAGAAAGTGTCCAGTATGCAACATGATTGAAGGAGATGGGTGGATTGGGGCAACACCATGGGTGATCTGAAGTTCTTGAGGAGAGCAAGTAAAGATAAGATACAATGATGCCTAGGAATCTTGGGACAAATTACATTATCTAAAATGTTTTTTTTTTTCTCATACATTTTGGAGGCCACCCAGTGCATCTGGGTGAAGTGCTTTGAATACAGAATAATGATGATGATAAAGTATTTGTTTGTCCATCACCAGTGTCAATTCACATCATGTCAACATAAGAGGGATATTTTTAATTTTTGTGATTTTTTGAATAGTTGTGAATTTTATAGACAGAATAGATTTCAAATCTGTATCAACAGATCAGAAATCCATAATCCATAAAGACACTATGCCTGAAAACAATGCAAATGTCTCACAGAATGAAGGCTTAGTGTGTTGGTGATTTAATAAAAACAACACTGTTGAAAAAGATAAAGCAAAAACTTATAATGTGTGGCAGAAAAATAAGGATTTTTTAGCATGCTAAGGGAGAGGCATAGAGACCCATCATAAAGTAGCAAGTTATCATTTGAAGAAACATGACATATTAATGCAATCATGATGCAATGTTCCAATAATTAAATTAATTAAAACAAATGAATATAAAGAGAGCCACATTAAATTTCCCTGCATGAAAACAGAAGTCTTTTTTTTATTGTCCATAATGAGTTACATTATTTAGTGGGCAAACAATGAGTTCATATCCCCAATTCTCCGATGTTCCCCCTCCCCCTTCCCCAACCAGCTGGATATCCTCCTCCATGGGTCGTCTGGATCAGTCCTGTGACAGGGGACCATGGATAGCCTAGTGTTCCGCCAGGTTCTCCTGGCCCTAGTATGTTGTTACTGAGGGGTGCCATGCCTCTGGATAGTCTCCCCCACCACGGATCTCACAATCTTTCCACCCCCTCTTCCACACAGGTCCCTGAGTCGTGGTGGATGAGTATTAAGGCTGCTTTAAGGTTGTGAATTTAGGGGTCTTTGTGTCGAAAATCCTTGGTTTCTGTCTCACTGGCTAATCCTGTGTTGATTTAATGGCTGTGGCTGTGGGCCCCTTGTTCATCCCGTCATTCTCTGCGGGGTTCCATTTGGATCCTCCACGATATGACTGTGGTGGCCCCTCTCTTGCCAGAATCTCAGCTATCGGCCTACGGTTGGTTGGTAGGGTTAGATGGGCCCCAGCTCTCTCGCTGCATCCTGAAAAATACAAACACAATCTCCATTGGAGAGTGAGATCAGTGTAGGTTAACAAATATACACAATTCTGGATTACCTAGATTCTATTTTTAGTAGTCTTCCCGTCAATCGCTCCTATAGTGCATCTTGTCTTGGGAGCCCAAGAGTATGGGATCTGGTGCCTATCGCCCTGCATCCCAAATTCCAGACAAGGGCTCCCCCTCACTAAGTGGAAAATTTGGCCAAATTTGAAAGCTGCTGATTGTCTCCCTCAGACCCAGGCTTCCCCATTACACAAGTGCTCCTTTCTTGGTTTGCTGTTCTCTCCCATTAGGAGGTGTGGTCAGCCTACTCATGGCCGCAGTCTGTATTTCATGCCAGTGGTCTCTGTTTACTCCAGCATCGTTTATCAGCTTTCACTGGCAGCTTGTGCAGTGCTTTCCAGCACTACACTAACTGCCTTCTGGGGCCTGGATACTGTTCTGGACCTCAAAGTGTCTCTCCATGCTGGTCTATAGAATTTTGTGGTTTCTTCAGCAACAGGGTTTTGCTTAGGCCTGGGGAGGGCACTCAAGGGCTTTGACAGAATTCTGTCTTGTTGTTGGAGCCTCATGGGTCGCTTTGGTCAACAGCTCAGTGAGAGAAGGAACCAGTGGTTGGAGCCAGGAGTTGTCACACTGATCTAATTGTTCACAGGCTTACACTCCCTCCCCTAACACTCATGGCCCCTCTTGCCAGTCGACTCCCACTACTTTCTCAATAGGTTACAGTATGCTCATGGCGATTTTATGTTTTGGAACCTAATATGATTTAATCTCATGCTTAAGCCATTCCCCTCCCCCCATCCCTTACCCTTCATTCATAACCTCTCACTTCTTTCTACTAGTCTGCGTAGAGTTTGAAAACAGAAGTCTTAAGTTAAAAAACACACCAGATAAAAGAGATGGCAGATTAGATATTACAGTAGAAGAGATTAATGACATTTAAGATGCAGAAATATATTATCTAAAAAGAAACACACAGAGAAAAAAGACAGTAATTATCCTTTATACATGGATTTACCTTCTCTTGTTTAATATTCCTAGGACACACTGTCATCAGCAAATATTCACAAATTTCACAAATAATATTGCTGAATCACACAAATTATATATATATATATATATATATATATATATATATGTCTGTGAGTGTGTGTGGTGTCTTGTGTGTGGTGTGTGTCTGTGTGTATGTGTGTGTGTCTGTGTGTGTTGTGTATGTTTTGTCTGGTGTGTGTGTGGTGTGTGATGTTTTTGTGTGTGTTGCATGTGTGTTGTGTGGTGTGTGTGTGGTGTGGTATGTGTGTGTGTGTGGTGTGTTTAGACACATGTACATGCTATATAGCAAGTGGTGGTCAGAAGACAACCTCAAGGCATCTACCTTCTCTTCTGCCATCTTTGAGACATGATCTCTCTTGTCATATCCTGGGAAGATTCAGACTTGCTGGCCAAAAGGTTTCTGTATTCATCTGGCTTTTCATTGCCATCCAAGTCCTGAGATAACAAACACATGCAACTTTGAATCCAGCATTAAAAGGGTGTTGGGAAGAATAGAATCTGGTGACATAGCAACCAAGTGCTTTTAACCACTGAGCATCTTCCACAGACCTAGCCTTCATAAATTTGACATTGAAATGCTCCAAGTAGTGTGAGACATCTTTATACCATCCTGCTCTATCTGGCATACTGCATCAATCATCCCATTGTATCCACTTCATATCTGCTATTTGCCTGAAATTCTCATAACTACATGATGCAGTATCACGCAAAGCATGTGGCCCTCCAGCCATGTTGTTAAAGGAGCAAGAATTCCCTAAAGCTGTATCATAATGCCTGTGTCATTCAATTCACTGTATCATGTAGGTGTTAGACATCTCGAGGCATCAGAAAAAAATTAAAAAGAAAGCATATAGCACTGTAAAACATTTTGAGAAATATAGATTGTGTGCACAGACCTTTTATTACATTATAGCCAAAGTTATTGCTTTTAACCTCTCAATGAACCTAATTTAATTTATAAATTAAACTTTTTGTAGTATATTGCACACATTACAGTCTAAAAATTGGGGATAGTAACCAGTGGAACTATTATGCAGAAAAGCTGATATTATTGTAGAGAAATATAGTAAGTGCAGTACAACTTCAAATGGGCCAATCTCTGTGTACCAATTCTTTACAGGGAAAGAGAGGATTGTACTATGGTTGTGACCATGTCATGAATTAGACAAAGGCTTCTGCAGGTGACCAACTTGAACTAGGAAAGGGAAGATAAGGAAGATTTAATGTTTATTTAATTAGATCATGACTGGTTTAAACTTCTTAAACCAAGTATATTATAGATTAGTTTTAACAGATGATTGAATGGTCAGACATCCAATCATTTAAACTGGGAAGAAGATTGTGGGAAGGATAGACTTATATATAGATCTCACATGAATCTGTGCTCTGAGCACATCAGTTCTTATAGCTTCACAATTCTTAATAATGATTCTTTGCAAATTAGACTTTTGAGATCTGTGGTAAAATAAGCCAGAAGAAAACATGTTTCTAATTATATTCATACTGCAGTGCCTAATATTGACTTAACATCTAATTGCTACACTAATTTCCCCTGGTTACTTGCACTTAAGTTTTACTAATCATTACATGAAAAGCCTAAATTTATCAAACACATTGTTTTTCAAATATTACACCAAATATTTTATCTGTCATGGTTATAGAGTTCTTTCTCAGAGAATCTATAAATTACTTAGATAAAGAAATGTCACATTTACTACAATTAAATGTGTTCATTTTTTATTGTTATTTAAGTAGATTTAGTTGTATAATAGTATAGACGTGTATAAGAAATGTAATTTTAAACACAGCAGAAATAGAATGACAGATATAATATTTCCTGAGAAAATTTTTGAGAACCAGATTCCATGATAAAAATTTATAAATAGAAATAATCATCTATTTTAAAAATATCAAAATATTTTTTCCAAGTTTAGTATCAATAATTAGATACATTATATGAGAAAATCCTATGATGGTACTCCCACTTACCTCCTCCCTGTCTCCAACCAGCTGGGGGCCCTCCTTTGTGTCTTGTTGCTGAAGCGGGCAATGGCATTGGATATGCTCCCCCACCGTGTCTCTTACAATCTTTACTCTATCCCTGAGTCTAGTGGGTGAATTCTAGGTCTGTGTTACTGATGAGGTCTTAAGATTTTCTGGAATTCTGCTTTGGATTGTTTTGGTTATCCTCAGTGTCTGTCTCCATGATCCATTTCCAGATTATCTAACTTGCTGTGGAAGTAGGTCTCTTGCTCATCTCACCACTTCCTCAAAAGTTTTGTTTGGTCTCTATATCCTAAAGTGGGGAGGGGTTCATCTCCTGCCTGGGTGACAGGCAACATCTCAGGTATCATTGGTGGGTTGGGTTGTCCACAGTTCTCACTGCCTTCTGAAATATGCAAACAGAATCCACTGGGGAGAGTGAGATAAGTATAGGTTAAATAAGACAACCATTGTTAATAGTTTTCTTTTTAGTTCAGGAAAACAAACTGAAAATGTTTAATTTATTTTCCTAATTATACATAACTTCAAATATAATGTGGCTTATTACATAAATTACTGCTGTTAAACTGATGATTATGTAAAACCCCATTTACTCATAACATTAACATACTTATTTTACATTTATATTAATATAACTATTTAGCCTTATAGCTATAATTTTACGTATCATAATTTTTATGTTCTCATAAATGTAATGTATATTTATGTTGTGATTAATTTGATATCATAGTAATTTTGAATAAAATCAACAGAAATGTGTATTTTGTTGTGAAGAAAAGAGTTACATACATACATATATGTCAAAATACATACATTCCATCAAGGTTTATGTCTCTGTATCCCATAATACACACACAGACACACACACACACACACACACACACACACACACACACATTTATAGGAGACAGTAATGTAAACACCCATATGGAATCTTTTCTGTTTTAAAGTTTCAGGCCCATTTTCATCTTTAGTTATTATTTTTCATTTGTCATATTGCCACACTATGATTTAGTCAGTCATTCCATAATTGATGGAAATTTTAATGCATCTTGTGTTTCACTATAGTAAATACCTCTCACATAAACTTTATAAATTACTTTTCCATGTACATCTACCTGCCCCCACTTCTCCATCCCAAGTGTTGTTTGTAGTGAAGGGAAAGAAACGTATAAACAAACAGGGAATGAAGAGTCTTTACAGAATTGGATGGTTAAACATTTGGATATGAGGTTACTTGGAGGAGCATGCCTTTAATCCCAGCACTGGGAAAACAGAGGTAAGAAGACGGCTGTGAGTTTGAAGTAACCCTGAGACTGCATAGTGAATTCCAGGTTAGCCTGGGCTAGAGGAAGACCCAACCTCAAATAAACAAAAAACAAAAATAAAAAAGTAAAAAAAAATCAGCCTTCTTATTGTTTATCTCTATTATAATAGGATTCTTTTTCACACTGTTATTTCTACTCTCACTACCATTTTAAAAATGTATCATGTTTGCATGAGAATTTGTGTCCTTCATATCTTCACTTAAGGGAAAATATTATATTCCTCCTAAATTGTCATATGCCTTTACTATTAATCTCCATCTTGTGTAATGTGACCCAATTTATTTCCTTTGCTTGTTAGTAACATGCAACATGCTTTCATTCACATTTAGATCTCCTGTATTGCCTACTGTATACTTTACACAATACAAATATTTTAAACTTTGTTATGAAAAGAATTTGTATAATTGTGTTCTGAGTACTATAAAACTTACCACTCCTCTCGCTTATTGCTAAATAAATGAATGTGTTTACTTTTTTCATGAATTGGGGAGCTGTGTTTCCCAAATACTCACCTGCTGTTTGATTTATGGCATACTGACTTCTCACAATCTGTGCTTGGGCACCCCTGTAATCAACCAGCCAATTCATCTTGTTTAGAAGCTAGATGCATAAGAATAAAGTGATAGCAGAAACAGGGAATGTATAAAAAGAAAGGCTGGCTGTACTTTCAGTGTGTATCTAATTACTAAACATTCATTTTTCACTCTAACCACAGAGAGTTGATTAAAGATCTTGGATTACTTACTATGGAGTTAAGCATAAGCAACTACTTTTACTTATATGAAGGAATGAGAAACTCTACACTAATGTTTCGGATTGGGAACGTATAACCACTTCCCTCCCCCCATTCTCACAAACTAGCATCATTTTTAAAACTTTAAATTGTATTTTAGTAATCTGAATGCTCGATAGTGATTTTGTAGCTGAGTATGCTACAAAGTTAAGAGAAATTATACATTATAAATGAAGTATTCCTACACAAAAAAAAGAGAGCATTGTTCTGATTATCTTGATCTTTTGGATAGAATATGAGTTCCTCAATTAAATGCAGTTTTTCAATTCAGGACTGTCATCAGCAAGTGACTTAGCCTGGTACCGTGTTACATTGTATAACTAGGATAATAGAATAATACTGCTAAATATTTTGAATTACAACATTTAGCCACAAGTGTTATCTGAGAAGGCCCTAATAGCATAACATGATAGATTAAAAAGTCCACTTAAATTTCTTTTCAGAAAGGTATATATATGAGTTCAGGAAAATTTCCAATGAATAAGGATGGGTTCAGAAATAGGACTTTCTCCTTTGATTTTCAGTGGGCTGCTCTGAGCAGCAGTGTGGATCAAAGGAGCAGCAGCAAAAAGGGAGAGCAAGTACTTTGAAAGGTTCCATGGAAATCAATGGCTAAAAAATTTTAAGAATGGAGAATATTGTGCAATTTCTACTGATTGGTTATGAATTGCATTTTCTGTAAAATCCAAAATTATTGTAAACAGTGCTTATTATTTTAATTAAGTCTTGGAAATAGAGAGGTTTTTGACATGTGTGTGAAGGCAAATAATAGAGAAGGAAGTGGGCATTATTGTAAAAATTTAGATTTAAAAATGGGAGCAAAGATTAAGGAGAGAGGGACTTAGACATAAAACTGCAAGAGACTAGTAGAACCTTCTTAACACCTGTTACATTTCTTAGATAAAATTCAAGCCTGTTTTTAGTTACATAATCCAAGTTGACAGCATGCAAAAAATCTCTTTAGGAACACATCATTTTGTGGACTATTATGCTTCTCAGAATTCTGAATTACTTTTCTAATTTCTCACATTGTTCTACATTTAATTCTAATTGTTAATTCCCCATTTGGTTGTTATCTTTGTTGTCATAAATGTTGGCTTATAAAATGTGGCATTTCTACTAATTTATACTTTACCTTCTGTGGTACAAATTTTAGAACTTATTAGTAATAATTATATTTATATATATTGAGAGATTTTCCCCAAATTCATTGACATATGATATAAATGGGTACTACATGTATACTATTTTCATATTAATATGTATCCAAATTCATTATATTGTTATTCTATAAGCAGTTATATTTGGACAACAATCTTGTTCCCTCTCTATAGTTGTGTAATTTCAGTAGACTGTGAGATGAGAGAAACTAAAAAATGCCTTGAATCTTCTAATATTTTTGTTAAGCTAAAACTGAAAAAATAGATTCTTTAAACTATTATTACAACAGTATAGAACAAGTGAAACCTGTAAGTAACTTGAGTTTTCTCATTTTTCAAAAATCTTCCATGAATTAATTCTGGGATAGCTCATATGGACCATCATAGATCCTTTGAATACAGAAAAAAAAAAGATTCATGTGAAGGTTTTTGCTATTTCATGGACCTGGATGATTGTCAGATTGAAAAAGGAGAATAGTATCTGAGTACAAGCAATTATCCCTCTTTGATTCCTGACTGAAATTGAATATGACCAGTTATTCGTGTATTCCCTGACATGAAAAACTATCCTTTCTAACTAAAAGTAAAATAAATCCTTCCTTTAAGTTGCTTTCTTTCAGGAATTTTGTCACAGTAATACAGGAAACCATCATACAGACCATTGACACTAAGAAATATGGTTATTGTTGGGATAAATACAACCACGTGGTTTGCCGGCTTTTGAACCTTAGGAGAGTAAAACCATAGAATGTGAAAAGCAGAGCTTAATAATGTATTATGTTGGGAATTTGGTTTCCCAGAATGCCAAGAGAAACAGACATTAGATGGCAAGCTCATATGATTTCAGAAAATATGTTACTACTGGAAACTGCATTCTGTACATATCCTGAGAATCTGAATGTGGTTGAATCAAAACTAATAGTATAATATGTTTGGGAGAGGAAATCTCAAGTCAGGATAACATTCAGGCTGTGAATTGGTTATAGATTAATTACTGTTTTGATCAAGGTAGAAAGAGAGAGAAAGAGAAAAAGAGAGAGATGGAGAACGTAAAGCAAATATAATGAAAAATACTCATTTTAGCTAATAAAAGTATGTATATGATATATCAGGGTCTTCAGCATTCTCAGAGCATCATTTGGGGCTTTATGTCAGTGACCACTGCTTTCTCATTGGCCAATTTCCCCTCACAGGTCATGTAACACCTTCCATCTCTACACATGCTACCATCTAAGGGTCGGTTACCATTCTAGATCAAGCAGGGTTTCTCAGTGTTGTGTGAGGACAGGCTGTGGTATCTTCAGCAATAGGGTCTTACCTTTTGCCTAGAGTAGGTAGGTATTCAAGAGCTTTGACAAGCCTGTCTTATTTTGGAGACCTCATGTGTCTCTTCAATCAACCGCTCAGGGAGGGAAGGAACCAATTACTGGAATAGGGAGATACAGGCCAGAGCAATCTGTCTTGGGGTTAGGCTACCTTATTCAGGGCTCCTCTTAGCAGCTGATAACCCAGCTTCCTCAAGAGTTTACTGTATGAAAATAAGAATTTTATGGTATCATTCATTGTTGGATTAGATGTGTATATAATCCCACTGTCCTCCCTTTCCACACCCCACCCCAATTTCTTTCATCCACTTTGTCTTGATGAGAGAAAACTTACATATTAGAAGCACATGCAGCAAAACCTGAAATGCAGTCAGTCCTCTTTAAAAAAAAAAGCCACATTTTACTTTTCTGAACACTGGTCAGTGTCCTGACTGTCCCTTCCTGAATCTTTGCTCTGTCAGCCCAAAGGAAAGGGTTAAGAGTAAGCATACCAAACCTCATTAGTGTCTTATTTTAAGGAACTGCCATATCCACTTCATACAATTTCATCAGTATTGTGGAAGGGTCCTCCTCTGAGAAAAGGCCTTGAGAAGTTACTAAAGGCTTAGATCATCATTCATACTTTGTGCAATACAGTATAATTTAGATAAGACATGCACACTGCTTTTTAGACATAATTTTATTGCACATATAGACTATACTGAAGTATAATTATAAATTCACATGTATTAGGAAATGAAGTTTCATGAGGCTAAATTTGCTGCAGTATGTACTCCATTGAGGTGGTCTGCAATGTAACCCCTCATACTTTTGGGATATACATAGTGTAATACTAACCATAGCAGAAATACACATTTTGTATATAACACATATGTTCTAGATATTTATAGGTAATTTAGAATTTGATTATGTTTATAATGTGTATGTTCATAAAGACAACTATATCTCTCCACAAATTAGTGTTATCTTCATTATTTTATTTTATTTCAATCTCTTTGACCAAATATTTGATTTGATAATAAAATTCAGAATTGTTAAATTTGCAGAAATTGTTTTCCTGAAGAGAGTAAATTCTGTTCTCATAAAAAGATGAGATTTCTAAGCACTGTGGATTTTGATTATTTGAAGTATTAGTGCTAAATAAACGTTTGTTCATTATTCCTTTATATGTGGATCCTGGGTCTTTCAACGCTGCTGTTTTTCTCATCACGTTTATTACAAAGGAAACCTCACACAACTTCTCTAATATGTTCTAATGTGTCAGACTAGGCAATTTTAATCCATGTACCTTGAGAAATAAACTCTATGAACAAAAGTGAGTTAAACCTGTCTATGCCAATGCTTAGGGACTATGTGTAGTTTATTTGAATTGAAATGTCAACAAAGGCCCTAGGCAACCATGATTGTGAATGCATTCAAGATAAATTACTGGGTCTTCTAACTGCTCTATCCACAAGGGTGGAAAAACAGGAAGTAATTATTGCCCTCATCACAAAGAAATTAGATAATTCATTAAGTTAGGAAACACGGGAAACATTTGCCATATAGATGCTTGGGAGCCATCAGCTACTATATTTTTGAATGAATAATTTATCAGATCTATCAAATATATATATATATATATATATATATATATATATATATATATATATATATATATATATATATATATATATATATAATGCAAAAAAACGACTGAGGTTTTTTTACCTTTTCATGTCTCATGAGTACACAGTGAGAATGAATGCAATAGGGTGCAAAATCAGTTTTGAATTTCTTGAAATAAACATCCTGTATCTATTCTAGGAACTGTTTCAAGAGATGGATTTCAGGACCTGGAATTTTAAATTGCTTGCTGTGTGACATGTTGCAACATAATACCCTGCACTCCTGCCTCTGCCCTGGGGCAGTAGTGCCCCATATGTTTTTTAGACTGACACAGTTGTGAAGTTCTGGTACATACTGTAGAAATAAATAAAACTTCTCAAAGCTGCCTCAATTTTTAAGGAGATTTTATTTGTAGACCTTCTACTATGCAAGAGGCCTTATTTAAGGTTTATTACATACACGAGCCTCCTAAGTATGCAAAACTCGCATTTAGTACCAGTTCATAGCCATTTTATGTAATAACTATTACTTCAGGACAAAACATGAATAAACAATTCTCCTTCTAAGATGATTATCAACTTCCCAGAAGAAGGTTGTACTGTCATTACAAAGTACCAACGTGCCAATCAGTACTCAGGTACACTGTTAATAAGTTCATTTGTTTCCATTTTATGGAGAAAGGTCATATTTTCCAAAGAAGGTGTTCACACTATTCCAAGGACAAAAAAAAAGACGACTGCATCAGGTAAAAATACTCATTTTAAAGTGTCAACCACATCCCATAAATAATCAATAGCTTTTGTTTACTATACTGCATATGGTTAATGGTTCCTTGATTTGTTTAATCCTGAAGTCAATATTTTTCTTTATCAAGACTGTCAAAATGATGCTGGTAGTAACAAGTCAGTCGATAACCAAAGGAATATAATTCCCATGTTGTTAAAATGATGATGCTAGTTATAGGTTTCTTGCACAACTTAGAATAGAATTCCCACTTTTTTTGCTTTAACTCATATATTTTAAGAGAACATGTTTGTGTATAAGTATATAACTGTTTCTTGCTGTTCTGCAATTCACAACCATTTTACAAAAGTGAACTGAACTATCTATTTGATAATTATTGAAAACATGACCTGCAAATTTTGGCTTAACATTGTCTATCTTCTTATATAAGAAGGGCTTTCAAAAATACTTGCTGCTTTGTTGTTCACAGCATGTTTTGTGATTGAAGATTTTCCTTGCACATGTCTGTGTGACTAAGTGCAAGAGAATACTTTGTGAATCAAGAGTAAAAAATATATTTGGCACATGAAAGACAGCCATGGTTATCTTCTAAACAATGTTAATGGAATCAAAGCATACATTTTGGGCTCTGTCTTCTTCATTTCATTGCATAAGTACATCTTTGAAGATGTTGATTTATTTTATTTATATTTATTAATGAGAAGAGGAGAGAGAGAGAGAGAGAGAGAAAGAGAGAGAGAAAGAGAGAGAATGGGCACACCAGATGCATGCACCACTGTGTGCATCTGGCTCCACGTGTGTACTGGGGAATTGAACCCAGACCTCCAGGTAGATGTTGATTTTTCTGAGTGCACAAAGGATGTTCCATTTATAGGTTATTCCCAGAGAAACCACAACAAAGATTAAAGATAGAAACATACTATTATTGGGGAAATTAAATTCAACCCAATAAGTTTTCATATAATAAAAGAAATTCTCAAAGTTTGAAAATAAATGATAAAACTTGAAAATAGTTTTATAAGGAGATAGAACATATTAACAAAAGGAGAATTCTTCCCAACCAAATGAAAGATTTTTAGAGTTTATATGAATTCAAATTAAATTAATGCTAAGAAATGTAGAAGTACTATGATGAGTGTTATCAAATGAGTATGTACCATATATTATGGTTATTAGACAAAGGCCTTAATAATTTAATGGGGTTAAGGAAGGCTTCTTTTATTTGAGAAAGATCTAATGGATGAAACTAACTTGAAAATCATGCTAAATGATTAAGGTAAATATAAGATAAAGGAATGTTTTAGGCTGAAGGAAAATTTCCCCTTCTTAACTTACAGTAAAATTAAATGTTGTACAATTATAACACTGCATATTCCAATATGATAATGTTCCAAAGGGTAAAAAATGCATCCTTTGAAATAATATGGAAGAAATTTAACATATAGAAATATTATGTGGTAATCCCTAGGAAACATTGCTGATTATGAATTTATTTATTTCAAGGGTATTGGAAAGCAACTGGAATTTTTTAACATTAAATATAATGGAATTGTATGATATATTTTTAAATAGCAAATGATCAGAACAAAGTATCAGCATTATGGAGAACTGACGTAGCAGAAGTAAAAGTTTGTGGAAGTTAATGGGCCACAAGTCATCTTAATTAAACCCAGAATAAAGAATAATAAACAGTATTGTAGAAAATGAAATAAAAGCAAAACATAACAGCAGGTGATTTAAAGAAATGAGAAATGAAATGGATATGGGAAATAAAGGGAAGAGGGATATTCAATTATGCCTTTAGGTTCTGACTTGTCCGCATGGATCAGTGATGTTGCTAGTAATCTAGGAGAGAGAGAGAGGATAATAGGAGGAGAGATGGTCACAAGTTTCTCTATTTTTATGCTTATCTGGAGTTTTAAGTGACACTGAAGCTCCCATAATATATTTCAAGGAATTGTAAAAAGTTAGACTTCAGAAAGATACAGGCCAAAGAAAGAAAATAATAACTCATCTTCATTTTGAATGTTACTAAAAGAGTCAAAAAGTTTTGGCAAGGGACCATTTAGGTTGAGAGAAAAACCTGGGATGAGGAGTTGAGTAGGTAGGAATCAGTCCGGGAAAAGAAATAAAAATGTGATGATGCCAACAGAGTTTAGTATCACTAAAGTAAATTATTCCTAGAAGAAGAAATCAGGCAATTTTACTAGGAGTCAATGATAAAGAAAATTCATTTTCAGCAAACACTTAGAGAAAGCACATGCAAGAAAATACCCTGAAATGAATGAAGGTGTTAATGCACAGTCTTTAAAGATGATCAGAGAGTAAGTCAAGGGAAACCTTTTAAGAAATTTCTTGAAGGAGGATTAGAAATAGGGCTGATTATGTGGAGAACAGAGATTAGTGCTTGGCTTTATTTATGAAGAAAAATATATGTGAAATGGACAATACCAATTTTATAACCACTCATATAATCACGCAAAACAATACATAAAACCACGGGTTCTCATACATGGTAGGATTGAGTTTAGATGATAAATGAATCCATATCTTACCAAAGGAGACAGAATAATTAGAGGTCTAATTGGAAAGACAGAAGTTTAATGTAGGATATCAATAAAGCCATGCCTGGTGACCCCAATGTCTTTAAGGGTATTATGTGAGAAAAATTACATCACTAGGCTAAGGTTTAGAAGAAAATTTTAGACAACAAGAATTTTGAATTAGTAGATAGAAAAGAGAACATACAGATTGACTAAGGAATTTTGGGGGCTTGAGTTTGGACTGAAACATATTTCTGCTAAATAATAAGAAGCAGGCATGAATTAACCATATGGTTTAAATGACTCATTTTAAGGGACTTACATGATCCATGTTTAATTTTTCCACAGAAGTTGGTTATCAATAACAATGAACAGGAAAATTTGTTTTTAAAATGTAATTATTTAAGATAATGATCAATATGAAATAATAGTTCAAAATGCAACAATAGTGATCTATATACAAGTTAGCCATCAATGAAGATAAGGCTACAGAGACAATAATTTTATTTTTGTTTGTATGTTTGTTTGTCGTTTTCATTGTAAGAGCAGGAATTCATTCCCCTAAACCAAGTACAATTTTGATTTACTATTTTTCAATAACTACTTCCCATCATGCATTGTAATATTCAATTTTTAAAATTAATTTATTTTAGGTAACTATAGTCAATGTTCTTAATATCATGATATATGAACGATGAAGAATAGAATATGAAGTGAATATAGTGTATAGGATGAGACACAACATTTTTGCCTACCTTGTTTGCTAAAAGTAGTTGTTATTCTGGCTGTTGTAATGCCAATGTAAAATTCTGAAATGGGCATATTTATACAAGCAAGCTGGAAAAATTTTAAAGATTGTAATAGCAAAATGGAATGTTGGATGGGATTTTTTTCAAAAGAGTTAGCAAACTGTAATTGTGATATACAAAATGTGATTAAGGTAGTGGGTTGGAAATCATTTGGATATAAAAATCAAGGATATTTTCTTCACTTCTATTCTAAAATTGATAAAATTTCCATCATGTTTCTAGTTTTAATATATAAAAACAATGTAAATACAATGCTAAAAGTCTGTACTGAATTCTGAGAAATGACTGGGAGGTTGACAGATGGCAGGATAAAGAAGAGAATGATGATATTCCATGAGTAGAACACTAAGCATCCTAAAAGGCAGGAAGTGAAAACCTGGGAGCATCCCCCAGTATGAGCATAGATGAAACCAGCTCCTCTGCTGAGCTTTGAGGACTGTCAATTCACAGCTGCTGTGCAAAGAAGCAATTCCTCTGGGAAGTACTATATTTTACTGAGAAGCAGACTTTTGAAATTTCTAGAGAGGAGTTAAAATAGAGGAGGCTTGAGACTTTGGTAACGAATGTGATTTTCCAGGTTCTACTGCTGAAAGGAAGTTATCGTATGGGGGAAGTTCCCATGTGAATATACTTCTGAAGTAGCTTGTCAGTTGAAAGTGCTGAGCCTCTCAGGTTATGTTGTTTCAAATGGAGGCAGGTCTCTGGAAGGATCTGGCATTGTGGAGCTATGAGGAGGACATGAAGAAGGCTGGAGAAGCCAAGTTTCTATCTGTGAGGCTCCAGGACACACTGGCTGATGGTCAGAAGGAAAAACAGTGGAACCTGCTGTGCATACATGACACATTAATAGCATCAAAGTGTCTAGGGTTAAACCTTACTGCTTACCCACTTTGATGATTGCGTAGGAATCTGTAAGTGGGCTATAGGTTGTTGTCCCTACAATCTAAGCATAAGAGCCAGCATTGTTCTTTAATCACTCGTGGTTGGCGAATCACTCTTAAGCCAGCTCTGTATCTTCTAAACTTTGAAAATGGCACCTTAAATATGCTGAGATTTGATGTAAAGTGTTCTAAACACACAAAAATGGCAACTATGAGGTTATGTATATGCTAATTAGCTTGATTGTCTATGCAGTTTGTGTTCTTTAAGGATAAATTCTGAGAGAGATATCATTAGGCAGCTTCCTTGTTTTGCAAACATCATAAGGTATATATAATCCACTCTTATATAATGTAATTGATAGTGTGTGCTCAACTTTTATGCATATAGCAGTATAATAGATTTGGCCTATATGCAAATGCTGTGTTTTCTAAGTTACATTTTTGACAGGTATTGGGTGAAACAGGGTGCTGTAGCTAAAATACATAATTTCTTAGATATCTTTTTTTTTGTTATTTATCTTGCTTTGTTTTATGTGTGTGGTGCAGATTAATTTCAGAGACTTACACATAATAGGCAAGCATTCCACCACTGAGCAACACCTCCTACCCTCTTTGCGTTTTACTACATTGCCTTTTCTTCTGAACAAGGAAGGATTCTCCAACATGAGGCGGGGTGAGGGACTTTGTTATAAGATGTTTTGACAGGCAGTGTAGTTCAGTGTCAGTGCTTTAGGTCTCCCGCAACACCCGCAGTGACTGCAGCATTTTTCACCTTGATTTCCATTCCCTTTTGGCCTGCCAGGGCACCACCTCGTACTGCTCCACCCATCAGAGAAAAATAAAATTCTACCTGTCAGTTGTGCCAGATTATATGTGAGTAGAATTCAGCCTCTCTGGCACAGCATGTCTCTGTGCTTTATAAAACAGAAAAAGTGAGCACCTTGGACAGTTCTGTGAGAGCCAAGGAGGATGCTTTTCTCTGCTATTCCTGATAGTGTCTATGCAGTTGTTAATAAAAGGCAAGGCTTCTGATTTAGAATAATATTTAAATAATTTTAACAACTTTAATATAGTGAGCAGTCCTGCAAGGATAGTCATCAGAGTCTCCCACATATGTTTCTATACAGATATAGGATGCAAGCAATTTGATTCACATCATGAACAAACTTTTATTTCATCATCGGAACCCCCAGGTTAATGACAGGTACAGTCAGCTCTTAGTGCCATCGTATACTTGTGTTTCACAACAAATAACCTAAGCCTGTAACTACTCCCTGTCCTAAATAGCTAAAGTCAAAATTTCCTTCCATGTCTGTGTTACAAGTTTATTTACCCATGGCACACATATGTAGATAAGCTAACATAGAAAGGGACCATTACTGAGATGATACTCATGCCCAGGTAGTGTTTGCTCTCAGGTGCATCTCAGTGGAGCAGAATGGAACATTAACTTTAGCCTCCTCACCTCATTGCGCCTGGGCTAAAGCTTTCAAACGTAGTGTGATTTTGAACTCCATTAGTCTTTTATGCCCAGGCAGGGGGAAGATTCATTCTCAAGCAAGGCCTGTGACTGGTTGCTAATAAAATCCTACCCTGACAAAAATGGACTGTAATATAAGCTGCCTCAGGGTAGTGAAATCACAACTACTCAAATCTGATCCATTGCAAACCAATGTGCAGCTTCCTACCATTCCCCCTAGCAATTCCTGAGACTGGGTCTCGGCTTCTTTGCTTGTCCAAATCTCTCCATTAGCAAATCTGAAACCATAGATCATCTGCCAAATAAAAATTGCAATATTATTTGGTGATAATTTATAAGTTCAAATAAGACAGCTACTATGCTTGGTGCAAAGATTCTGATAGAGCCGTGTAAACATTTTCAGATTTCTCCATTAGGTAGCATGGTTGAAACTGCATCAGGTAAAGAGCAGAATTCTCATTAATAAGATGAAGCAACAAGTTTTAGTATCATTTTATTTGAGAAGCAAAATAAATAATATCACTTCACTGGTGCAAATAGTCACATCTGGTAGTCATATCTTTCCAAACTTTTTAGCTATAATTTGCCAAAAAAAAAGTAAATGTGAAAGGAGAACTTAAGATAAGTATGGAAGATAAAATTATGCCTATGAATGTAGGGAAGAAGATTTATAAAATAAACTTATTACAGATTTCCCTCCCCTTTCTGTCAGGGCTGCTGTGAGGATGAAATGAGCTAATGGATGTGCTATTGAAGCAATAGAGATTTAAAAGGCAGTGCTTTTAGCAAACACAATATAGACAGTGCTCAATAGACCTGACCTTTCACTGAATTCCATCATGGAAATCTCACACCATAACAGTTAAGTATAAAAAGAAAATGAATATGGACACATACTTTAGCATGTTCACATCGTTTATCTTTCTCTTTTGTAAACCTTTCTAAACTGCTCACCAGCTGACTATGATCAAGCTTTTTCTCTTCCTCATGTCGTATTAAGCTGTCCCAACAGTTCAATAATGTTTGGTAGGGATGTAAGCATAGATACAGCTTACAAGGGTTGATTCACTGTTTCCATTACTGAGCTTCAAATGTAGTGGTGATACTCAGTGAATATATCAACAAAGCGTCTGTTTTGAAAAATGTAGAAACCAGAAGCAAATGTATTGGGCCATGCCTGTCATCTCAGCACTTGGGACATGGAGGTAGAAGCAGTTTTGAGGCCATTGTGTGAGCTTCAAAGTAATATTAGCTCCTGCTCAAAAGGAAAAAAAAAAACAAAGATGAAAAGAAGAATGAATTCTCAGGAAAGTCATCCTAGGCTTTCTTTAAGAATAACATAATCATGCAGAAAGAGATGAGTTGGAATGGAGGCAGAGAAGAGTCTATAGATCTACAGAACAAACAAGGGGTGATTTATGTGACATTGTTTATTATCATCTGGACACTTGACGGGAAGATAGGCCACAAGGGCTAGTAAAAAACTACATTTCACAAATTATTTAAAGGACTAAACGTCTTGAAATCTATCTAATTGGAAAAAAAAACGGAAAGTGTTTAAATCTATTGAATTGAAAACACTGAAAGGGATCGTGCATAGATCACTCAGTATCCTATATTATGGTGTTCTCAGCTAAGATGTGATAGTAACTGCCTTTAGCATGCGGATGAGATGCTTACCAGTCAGTAGCTATTATCACCTACCTTTTGGGATGGTTGATGTTCTGTGCCAAGGTAACTGGATGATATAAGCCATTTAGTCATCTGGTAATGCATCATTTCTGGATATGTCTATGAGGGTGTTACTGAAGAGATTAACACAGCCTTGTGCTGCACAATGATATGGAATTCAACAATGCACTATATAAATTATGTTAGTCCCTCCAAATTATATGAGATACCCAGATATATATTAGGTATTAACGAGAAATAATCTGCAGCAGAGGTTATTGGAAGCTCCTTAATTAGACTCCAAATAAATCCCACTACTCATGTTTATAGTTAAAGACTGTATTTTTAAAAAAAAAAGTCCTATGATCCATGGTGTGGTGATAAAAACCTGTAATCTTGCACTTGGAAATGGAAGCAGAAGGATCAAAATTTAAGGTTTCCAGGCATAATGGCACAGGCCCTTAATTCCAACACTTGGGAGTCAGAGGTAGGAGGATAACTGTGAATTCAAACCAGGTTGATTTCCTGTTTAGCCTGGGCTAGAATGAGACCCTACCAAAAATTAAATAAAATAAAATAAAACAAAATAAACAAAGTTCAAGGTCATCCTTGGCTACATAGAAATGTCAAGGGCAGTCTGGACTAAATATCTCAGAAAACAACAATAAGAACAAAATAAATAAGTATGCAAAAAGAAAAGAGAAACTATATGAAGGAAGCACTCCTCTTTTGGTAAATGAGAGACTTTGCTTGTTAAGTAGTATGTTGTTCAGGTGCAGATTTGAGCTACACTGTGTTTCATTAAAGCTCCGCCCCTTCAGAGGTTCTGCTTCACTATGACTCTACCTTGTTTATTTATATTTGTTGAAAGATGGTTTATATTTGACTGCATCATTATAAATCAGTACCAGTTATTTAGTTAAATAAAAATGAATGAAACACCAGTTCTACCTTTACAAAACCAAACTTGGGAAAGTATTCTCCATGATATGTGCACAATGATGAAATCGCCAATACTAAATAATCAGTATCTTTATTATTGACCAATAAATGAATGTACTTTAATTAGATTGAGTTTTTTCCTCTTCACCTGAACATGACTGGCATCTTCCTATGTATTGAAGATCTGAATAGAACACAAAGGCAATGGAAGGATGAACTCAGGCTTTGCATGATGGAGCTAAAACACTTATCTTCTGCCCCCCTTTCCCCAACTTCATGATCATCAGGTCTTCAAAAGTCATTTTCCCACTGGGTCTTCATCTTGCAAACTATAGATCATTGTATTTTAGACTTTGGAATCACTTTAGCTAATTCACTTTGATATGCGTCTAGCTAGTTATCTGGTTTTCATATTTATTCTCTCATTTTTCTCTCTGGTGAACCATGTTAATGTATAAAGCACTGAATAAGAAGTGATGCAGTAGTGAGGTATTTGAAGAAGATACAAGTATGTAGAAAGTAAAGCTCTGGGACAGCCTATAAATAACTTGACTTTGATTTATTTATTAGTCTTGCCTGAGGTGATTACACTTGATTTGATCACAATTCATGGTCATTTATTTTGAGATTTTGAACCCCTGAAGGAGAAAACTGTCTTTATTACTTTGCATTCAGATTTCTTTTTGTATGCGAGTGAATTAGCATACTTGACTGTCAGATAAGGTTTGGTTAAAAATTTCATTTCTCTAATACATAAGTAAACTATTGATTGGTTATGGGAAATAGGGACAAATATGTCATAAGAAGATTTAGGGATATGATCAAATATGGAATTATGCCATATACCATCATATATTATTAGTATTATTATTTGAATGGAATTTTATGTACATGAAATGCCAAATTCTGTGGTAGTTATTTTGAAATTATATACTTTCATTCAAATACTCAAATAATAGTCTTAATTGAAGATTGTTCTGTGAATGGTGTATGTAAGAGATCGATGCATTTTCCCTTGGCATTTGATGATACTGTGAGATACCTGCAAACACTGTAATGCCAACTGTTAGAAATGAAGAAAGTTCTAGAACAGTAAAATACCAGCATGTATCCTGTGATGTTGCTGTTCATAGTTCTCCACACTTTGATAAGTTTGCTTCTAACTTACAAAATATTATCACTCATTTTTCTATTTATTTAAAATACATGCATTTGCCCTGCAGAATTATGCAATTCCATGGATAGTGATATTCTAATAGTATTTTTTGCTCTGTAGTCCCCATAGAGGGTTTGTTATTGTTAAGTGTACCTTTTGTGAGGAAACATGATGTGTATATTCTCAAGTGTCACCATTTGGACATTCTGAGAAGTCTAGCATACAAGAGGCCAGATTTGGATGCAATAGTTTAGTTTTTGGACAGATCAAAGATAAGTGGAAAATCATGTAGAATCCAGAGGTGGACTTAGAAAAAAGTAGTGTGACAACATGGTACTTCAACATCCTTGAATATTATAAGGATATATATATATGTATATGTATTATACATATATATATATATATATCCTTATATATAATATTATATGTATATCTATTTGAAATATAATATTGAAATAATATTGAAAATATGACATCCTATTAATTTGTTTTAACTTTTAAAATAATGCATTATGTAATCCTACCCTATAAATTTAAACTTGAATTATCTACAAAAGTAATTAAATATATATTGCATTGGATATGAGAGCAACAGAACCAGATTCCAGAAAAGGAAACTCTGCAGTGAGCTGGGCAGGCAAAGATGGATCTGAACAATTTCCTGTGAACTCTACATACATGCCAAGGAACACACAATCCCACACACTCACACTTATTTGCAACAACATGCACACATATGTTAATGAATAAAAGTTTTGAAAAATGTTTTTAAACATT